>JASDQU010243885.1:0-16983 GCA_032191745.1 Picea mariana
TGTTGGAATGGTGGCGGCTTATCTCTGAGAAGAGATGTGACGAAAGCGCGCATTCACAAGAAGAAGGTTACAATGAGGCTCTAAAGGCCTTTTTACAATAAGAAAGAATGCCAAAAACCCTAGACATCCAAAAACCTAACCCTAGGAGATGAAACGCCAAAAGTCATGTGGGCCCCATTTGGGTAAGTTAGTACATCAACTTCCCGAGATCGTAAATTTTGCATACGATCTCTGTTTTCAGCGTGTGATAGCCTGTTGGAAAGGTATCGTCAAGGATATTCATTTTGGGGGCTCAATTATGCCTTTGGATATCATTGAGGAGCTGGATACCAAAAAACCTTCATTTAGGCCCTCAAAATGGCCCCGGAAGTAAAAACTACTAAAAATAGTAAAATGCCAAAAATGTCAGAAAACTATTTTGAGCCAGTTGGAAAAGGTGGGTGGCCACCAATATCCATCTGGATCAAGAGTACAGATGCATACAAAAACAATATTGAAGATCATGCTAGAAGAATACCTTCCTTGATAAGAGGGAATGTTGAAGTATTATGTAGTTGTGGAAGATATTCTTATTGTATTTGATCAAGTCAAAACCCTAAAAGAATAATGCTAAATTATATTTGTAATGTTGGCTCAAGAAAACAATTATTATTATATTTTGTACTTGCAATATGAGAAGTCAACCCTACCAGAAAAATTCAAAGTAAATTATATTTTCCAGAAAAGACAAGTCATCCCTGTGGGAAAAGTTCATTGGCAGAATAAGTATAAATAAGTTGATGCCTTACTCATTTGTTGACCACAACTCACTCAGCTATAGCGCAAGTTTTGGTGGAGAGTTGCAGTTGCAGCTGCAACTACATGAGGAAGGATAAGGCACATCTCTTGGTCTTGGTTGGTCTCTCTCTCATGTGCGACCAGGCTAGGGTAATGCCGTAGTGTTTGGATTGTGCCTTGGTGTATCTCTTGGTGTATTTCTTGGTTTAATCCTTGGTGTATCTTCTGGTGACAAGGCACAATTCTAGTCATAGGGGTTCCCTTTGAGTAGAAGGGTTATCTGGGACATTTCTCTCTGAGAGAGCATTGTGTTGACATTGTACTTGGTTGATGAATCTATATTGAAGAAGTCCAATTGGTTTTTCTTCCCCAAGAGGGATTCCCATGATAGATCTATGTGTGTTGTTCTCATGGGTGACACATGTAGGAGCCTATGGTTGGGTGATAATGATGTAGCATCGTCGATGGAAAAACAAGCATGTAAAATTAGTTAAATTGTTATAGTAAATCTAACCCTAATTAATTTTAGGAAAAATTCAACAAAAAAGGGAGGAATTGATGATGGAATTGGAGATAGTTGTCAGACTAAAAGTTTCGACAACAAATATGCTTTCAAAGGGAAATTGCAATCTGTATATGGAAAACTTTGGCAGAATTATGGTTCAATGACTTGCAGTTGAATCATATAGATGATACCTGATTGTGATGTTGATTTTGAGAGCAATGATGTGGACATTTTGTTCACCTAGAAGGTCATTCAACCTAGCAGAGGACAGTTGGATCCTTTTGCATTGTAGTTTGGCATTTGATTGCATTGTCAGGCATTTTCAAGGATGTGCCATACTTGCAATTGATTCATTTCTCTTTGGTCACTCTCATCATATTGGAGTTCACATCAATGAACAAATTACATGCATTTTGGCTCACATGATTACACAGTGATATTTTTCAGAGTTTTCAGCATCTAGGTTTAGTGGTTTTTCAAATAGTTCTTCATTGAGACTTAGCTGAAAAAATTCAACATAAAAATTTGTAGATGTACCAGTATATGCACATGTCTTACTAATATTATCGTTCAAACTTATGATTTCTCTGATTCTTATACAATTATTAAATCCTAAAACACCACCTAATATATTTCACATTATTTCACATTTAAGAATATTGTTTCATCCTAAATATTTTACCTTATCTCTCAATGAAATAGCAATTAAAATGATTTCATTTTTGTATTATATATTTATATCATTGAAATAAATTAAAAATAAATAAATTATGAATTCCTTTATTTTCCACCAAAATTATTGTCCTAATCTTATTTACTTTATATTTTATCAACAATGTGCATATTTTTCTTTTACACGCTAAAAATAATAAGCATATTACGCAACATGCATGCTTTTTTTTAAATATATATTAGTCGACAAATTCAAATCCTCTAAAGCAAATCTACGAATTGGTGTTTGGAAAAGTTTAAGTGGACTTGGAACGAGTCTACTATAATAGGAGCATAGTGGCATTTACAGATGATGTATGTCAACTATCACACAGTCATAAGCCACGTTATATTTTGTTATAGAAAAAATATAAAATTTTCATTTAAACTACTTTAAAAACTAGCACAGTCACATAATTGTGGTGGATGAACATCTAATTAGCACATTCGCTAATACAGCAGTTGTAGAATGTCGAAAGGTATTGGCTGGTAAAGAATTTATTAAATTTTATTATTGATTAACAAATAAACGGTGTGCTTCATTTATCTGGTGTTAATATTTTAATTTCTGTTAATCACTTATCTGGCAATTAGTGAGCTATCAAAGTAATTTTTAAATATGATTAGGTAAATGTAAAAATGTAAACACATAAATGGATGTCTTTATAATAGCTAGAAAGTTAATGATTGAAATCACAGCCATTTATTTTGTGTGACTACTAAGAATATTCCAGCCATTTTTAATCTTGTTCATAGAAAACTTATTAAACACTAAACCCCTATTAAATCTGCTCATTGTCAATAGATGTACGCCTTTCGACCTAAATATGTGATGAATAAACACCTAAAAGTATAATTAATTTATTAAATCTAATTTTAACATAAATTTTAATTAGAATTTGTAAATAAAATCTGTTATAATATTTAATTTACTAAATCTAATTTTAACATAAATTGTTCATTGTGACTGTGCTAGAATATGCGCGCAGTGGTTAATAATGATGTCAATAATATACCATTATTCCGAGATAGCGGGACGATCTCGGATATGGATAGGAGTCCGCGGGTTGTCTTGCATATCAACAGGAACCGATGATCATTTGCTTGAAATCAAAACAATAGAAATAATCAACTTTACTGTTGTGAAAAGATGAACCAAGAATTCATTAAGCTCTCCATTAATGGAGAATACTAGAGGTTGCAATTATGGTTGCTGAGTGTAAAAGTGGTAGAAATATAAATTTAGAAAAAAAAATTAATATTGAAATAAATTTATAATTTCAATTAAGTTTATAATCATTAAAAATGTGGTAATTAAATAGTCATATAGTAATATATTAAATAAATGTTAAAACACTATGATTAAAATTTAAGATTAAAAAATGATTAAATATACTCATTTCCAATAATATAAAAAAATTATAATCAAAATTTTAAAAATCTTAATATTCTAGTTAAAACACCCCTTAAGTAATTATTATTATAAAAATTGTATAAAAATATTTAAATAATTATATAAAATAAAATTAAAATAAATATTTTAAAAATATTAACAATCCACTTAAAAGGCCCCTTCAAAGTGTGTTTTCAAATGTGTCGCATCAAGCTTGAAAAGATCAAGCAAGAATTTGTTACGAAAAATAACTATATTTTATTTATAAAATTCACGTTATTAATATTTGTTAAGTTTACTTTTAAGTGGATTGTTAACATTTCTACAATAAGTTTTTTTAATATTATTTTTTTAATATATATATATTTTTAATCAAAGTATGCAACCTCAATTATTTAAAAGGTTTTATATATTTTTAAACAAAGTATGTCACCTCAATTTTGGTTCCCATTTAACCCTCTTTGTAATATGGATCTCAATTATTTAAAAAGTTTTATATATTTTTAAACCAAGTATGCCACATCAATTTTGGTTCCCATTTAACCCTCGTTGTAATATGGATCTAATTTATTGATATGGTTGATTTTTATGTTTTAAATTTTATTTAAATATAATATAAAATTTTAGGATTGCGTATCTATATTTTCTAGAGTATGTGTTTGTTTTTTTCATTAATTTTTTTTTTTTAAGTGGGAGTGATAATTCTAATGTATTTGTTTGTTGAATTGATTGTTTTATATCTAGATTTGGGATGGCAAACTTGATGGTTTAAACTACAAATACATTAAAACCTTTATTTTTTAATACTTCTTAATATCTTAACTTTTGTAACTCATTTTTCATGAAACTATATATATATTCTTCTTTGCATATATTAGAATTTTAAAATATATAAATCTTATTTTTTTGCTTCGTCATTTTTAAAATAAGTTATACATTGTAGTAGTAGATGGTTTGATAATGTTAAGAACCTTGTACACAAGAACAATGTGTTCTCTACAATTTAAGGAAATTCTATCATTTAGGTACTCAACACTAGCACTAACGGAAACATATGTATTATATTTTGCATAAAAAATAACACACCGCATCATGAGAGACCATCATTAGCTTGCACCCACCCTGAAGTAAGTTAATAAGTGGACATACTTTAATATCTTAGAATTCTAGAAAAATAAGTAGAGTAAGGTGGAACTTTTCTTTGTAAACAAACACAAAAAAGAGGAAAAAAATTAAAGAAAGAGAACAAAAAAAAGAAAGAAGAATTCACTAAAAAGGTTGAGTTGGTCCACTTATTAACTCACTGCTTTGAAATAACGAATCATTTCATTCTTCCATTTTAAGAAATAATATTGACATTGAGAGCTAGTAATGTGAAAGTGAGCACCTCCATAATGGTTCGAGATATTTTTGTTAGTGGCATTAAATTATAGTTTGTAGTTACCATTTGACACCAAATAGAATGGATGGAAACATTGTATTTGTCCTTATCATAATTGTTATCCTCGTTTCCTAGGGATAACTAAGAAGATGATGTCTCGAAGCCCTCAAGTTGCAGATATGGAGTACCGAGAGGCATATGGCTGACAACGTCCACTTGTACAAACAAAGGCCCACCTCACCACCATATATATCAGGTTCATGATGAGGGTATCCACCACATCAGCGTGCTTCTAGAAGACATTGGGTCTTTCTCCATGAGGTACAAGCCAGGTATTATGGTGAGTGTCATTTCAATATTTGAGGCATTCGAGTGTGTTGCATTTAAAACTCCTTTTGATTACGTAACGTCTGCTTTGAAATTATGTTTTTTTCCCTATTTCACCTTGGTGGTTGACATTGTGCCCTAGTAAGTGGTCACCCTTAGGGATAGGTTTTCTACTGGGAGGTCCTCTTGATAGGTCATCGTACGTTTTCACAACCATACTTGCCACTTTCTACGCTTCATCCCCTCATCTCCTTATCTTTTGGGATTTTCGGTTGTATTGATCCAAGAAGGGATTGTCCCTCATTTCATGGGAAGAAGGGGTTGAAGACCCAGAGGGAATGTAGATGGAAAAAACTAAAATCCATATTATGAACCTTCTAGATGCTTTCCCAAAGAGGTCTTGAGAAAAATGAAATGTTTCTCCTAAAAAATAAGAGACATGCAAAAGAAAACACATATGTATAAATGTCCCACTTGTTGAGGGATCTACACAAGTGTGCTACAAGCTAGACTATACCCCCATGGAAATTCGTGTACCTCTCTCTTCAAGTGACACCATGGTACTGCCCCCCCAAGCTAATGGATTAAACTATAGGGAGTATCGAGTGTTTGGAACTTAATTAATTTATAGCAATAAATGGGCTTGGGAAAATGATGCATTGAAAATGAAGGTGCAACACACCCTCTACAAAGGCACCCACAAATGACACACTACGAGCCCTTGTATGTCATTGACCCCATTCCCAAAAGTATTTCCCCCATCCATGTCACTGTCTCCACATGACATAGAGAGGAATCCACTTGGGAAACATTCCTTGACTTAAGGTATGATTCATCTAGTAGGTCGTTTTGTCAACCCTCCCATACCTAAACTTGGAAAATTTCATAGGGTCTTTGAGCACTTGTTTAGTTTGATCAAGTGGTTTTTTATGGACATGATTAGGTGGCTCTTTTATTGATTTTATTTACTCATCATGATGCATTTGACTTGATATCCTTGGAGGTTGTATTCATTGTATTTGCAAGACCTATTTGGTGGACAATTTTGGAAGAACAAGCATAGCTTGGGATTCCTTGGGACATGAATCCCATAGGATGGATACCATGACCCGCATAATTGGACAATGATGACAGCCCTTGGAGGACTAAGAGGCACCTTGGAGGGCCTCACCTAGCTCCTACTATCCCAACATTTTTCTTCTTGAGGCCAAAACGTCACACTTGGAGGGCTTGATGTCACCCTGGGGCTAGGGTTTGGTGGTGGAGATGGACACTTGGAATTTTTGGAGGAAGAATACCATTTTCATGATATACATGACCCTAGCGCATGCGGGAGGAGTCTTTGGAGGCCTAATCACTCATCTTCAAGCTCAACGTCCACCTAAAAATGTCAAAATGTCACCCTAGAGAGGGTTGACATCATCTCTAGGGCTTCTTATGTGCATTTTTAGGGTTAGATTGGATTTTAATATTGTAAAGGGGAAAAGTAAGGGTTGTTGACCCCTCACTTTTTGGTTTACCCTAAAGTTAAGTGGACAAGCTCTTTTTAGGATATTTGTATAAACAAAGATCAAACTCTTGTAATCTTTACAGTCGGGAGCTCAGCTCTACCATCGATAGATACAAAAATGGAGAAAATGCCTTCATATACTCAAACTAGCAACAACAACAAAATCGTGACGTAGCATTAAAAGCTTTGCGTCTGCATGGCTTCTGACAATTAACACCTGCAATTTCTGAATGGTTGTGCAACTTATGGCAGACGTGATCGATCTTCTAACAGTTTTATTGGCGACTCGACGTGCCCTTAATTCATTGCAGGACTTTCCCATTATGGCGGAGACGATGTCTAACCACCACTAACCGCTTCAATAACTGCTTTCTTGGGATTGCGGATGATCTGGCCAACTCATCACTTTGGGATATGGAAGACTCCTCGCATTGCCACCTAGAATAACTGAATGACTTGTTGAATGGGCGTGGAGGCCAGCGCGAAGGATGGGGCGCATGACATGAATGGTGGCGCCGGACTATGAGGGCGTGGAGGAAGGCACATGGTGGAGGAAAACAGGCGGAAGGGGGGAAAGATGAGAGATAATGGACTCGCTCCTTGGTGAGAGGCTGACGTGGAAAGGAGCGGGAAACATGGCAAGCAACGAGTAGATGATGAGAAGGAGGGAGGACCACGTGGACCAAAGAGGGGGGGTGAATGGATGACACATGGCAGCAGGAGAAAGGTGGAAAGGAAGATGACATGACGGGAGAAGGGCCCATGTAGGCTAAACACAGAGCAGCTGAGAATGACAGGAGTGTGTGAGCGTTGTTGATTCGGGCGCTAAGATCTCGGACATCGGAAAGCTGCATCCGCGATTCCAGACCCCCCCCCTCCGCTTAAAGGTAGAAAGGTAGGGGGGGTCCGGAATTGCCTTTATCGCCGTTGATCCGGGTGCACTGATCTGGACCGTTGGAGAGGTGCGCCCCCGATTCCAGACCCCCCCCATCCGCTTAAGAGTAGAAAGGTGGGGGGGGTCCGAAATTCACTGTGCACCGTTGATCTGAGCGTGCGGATGCCCGACGTTCAGATCTACCTGCTTCTTACCACGGATTCCAGACCCCCCCCCCCGCTTAAAGGTAGAAGGGCGGGGGGGGGTCCAGAATTCGCTGTGCACCATTGATCAGGGCGCGCAAATCCCAGCCGTCCAAACTTGATCCTCATTTAACACAGACACATTCGCGCCCAAAACTTATGACAAATGGGTTTTCAACCCTTTCTTTTTCATTCTAACCCCCTTTACAAGAAATATCGCTAACACCTCCCCATGTTTGTACCTTCATGGCTTGCAACTGCTCTTGTAACCTTTGGTTCTCCTCCTCTGCACCATGCAACAATGTCTTCAACCCATCATTCTCTTCTTGAAGGATTTGGCTGACCTCTTGAAGCTCATCGAACAACAATTGTTTTAGCGATCTCTCCATAAGCAACTTCACCACCTGCAACCAATATCAATCCTGCTCTGATACCACTTGTTCTGAACTCGGGGGTGATTAGCTTCCAATAATTTTTTGATCATGTCACTCCTTTAAAGGGTCAGTTATAGATCGTTTTACTTGAGTGGATTGCAATTAAAGGTATAGTTGAAGTATTTATATACTTGAATCCAAATTGAATTAAATCATCTTTTAGATTCCTTATGTGTTATATGTCATGCTTGCATTTAGTAATCTATGTGCGGAAATTCATGAAAAACAACAAAAGGACATAATACACATAAGAGATATGATACTTCCCATGATAACAGAGTTCACTTGATGTGGGCTACATCTTCGATTATTGCTCCAAATATTGACCGCTTTATTCTCCTCACTGTAATTATGTCTCTCCTTTACAAGTTGTAAGGGAAAAGTCCCTTTTCGGTGACGAAAACAAGAGATCGGAATGTGATCAGGAATGTTTACAAGCTTCACAAGTTTTCATGCTCAAGAGGCATCCATGATGCTAACATGGACATCATCCCCACATACTCAATACATAAAAAGAGGAAGAATAAGAAATGATCCCCATCATCATGGAGCCATAGAATGCCTTATATAATTTGCTCATATCCAAGCATATATGTAGCCCATACATAGATCTTGAAACTATGAGATTCCTGACTGCTTCGTTGGCCACTTACCATCCAAGTGAAATAAAGTCTCTTTCACATGTAGTTGATTTGGTTGTGTAAGAAGAAAATGAAGGAATAAATAGAAGGAATAAGCTAGTCTTGATGCTTTGCTACAACCTCTCCATGCTCCTTCAGACCTGTATCAATAAAACTATGCTGCAAAATTCAATGAGAAAACATCATAATAAAAAGCATGCTTACATTGGCTCTTCCCAAATTTATCCTGTTGATCGAAGTCTTTGTTGTCGAAACCGACATTTCCATTGGATTCGCGTCATCGAATTACCCAAAATTGATTTTCAAATCATCTCCATTGGACATTGTCACCTTCAGGCCTTCTCTAGCCCTATTCCTCGATATGGTGCAACTCTACAATTAATGTACTAAACTTTTCCTCGTAAAATGTGCCCAATATGGCTTGGGTGTACTAGCACGCGCTCCCCCATGCATTGGTGAAATTCATTTTTTAAATTAAAAACTGGGCGGACTATACAACTTGGTCATTTGGCCCAACGGTTGGCAGATACTATGTTAAAGCAATGATGTTGGGGGACGTCCCAGGGTCAAACCCGTGAGCCTCCCTTTTTAGTGCTCTATTATATCAAAATATCATATTGGTGTTTAACCACCACGATCACCACTACATTTGGATTGTATTCCAGATATGGTAGAAGATTGAACCAGATTTAGAGGGATCCTGCCAGATTTGGTGGATTGGGTTGGTCATTTGGCCAACCCACTTTTTAAAAAAAAAATGGAAATATGGTTGCTATCCCTCATTGAGAATTTTCCTACTGCCACATGGCAACCATACATTTTCTAAACCTAGTATAGTCACTTGCACACATGTCTCTGCCATGTGTAATCCGGCTAATGGTCCATGTGTCAGTCTGTGAGAGGACCACGTGGTGGATCCTGGATGGTCCCTTGTGGCGTAACCTGAGGGTGCCACATGTCACTTTTTTATTGGCCCATTTGGTTGCCCAAATTTCCAAATCAACATGCCACATGGCACCCTATCATTATTCCACATCATCATGCTGGCATCATGATGATGTCACTGCCATGGTTCCTGCCATGTCTTGTACAAATGTCACGTCACCTTCCATGTGGTTGTACGCACTACCCATGGCCCTTTCCCATTGGTTTGTGTGTCGACCTAAAAATGTCAAATGTGAGTGACACATGGCAACCTCTGGTGTTTCCACATCATCATGACACATGTCGATCTTTGATTTTTCCATGTACCCTGTACGAATGTTGGCATCATATGTACTGATGTTGATGTCTGCAGTACGAATGTTGACTGGTCTAGGTTGACTAAAAATTTAACTGTGAATATATTTTGATCGATAAATATGTTTGACGAACCATTTACGCCATTGGAAATATTGTGATGCGCTCTTCATGATGATGTCAATTTTTTCCCTTTCTCATTTTTCGAGGCCATTATGTGCCTCCTAGAATACTTCTGAAACTTTTCTAATGTCCCCTAGATCCTTCCGGATCAGCCTTCCATTTTCCTTTGTAGACTTGAAGTCCCCTTTTTGTTCATTCCAGAGCCAAAAAATGCACATTTTTACACATATACGTTCCCTATCAGTTATACAACAAGCGTATATGCAAGTTACTCCACTACATTCCATGTACATTGGGTTTGGTGCTAAAAAATTGAAAAGTATGTTGGGTTTCCATGCCATGTCAGGAGATCCATGATCCTTGACCTTCGATATAGTGGAAATGCTCCAACTCAGCCCTTCAGTTCCATTTGGAGGCTATAAATTGAGCCATATCCAAGCCTTGAAGACAATTTGACAATTCAACTTTGAGAGCAAAGACACTCTTGAGAAATTTCACTTCATATTGAGTTTGCATCCCTTTGTCCTTGAAAGTATGAACTTTTTGTGTTCAACCCCCAAGTTATTCTTTCTTTTTGATGGAGAACCTCATTGACTCCTATATATGATCTTGCCTTTGTGGAGGATTGAAGTGGTGGAGGCCCAGCTGGAGGGACTTAGTTTCTCAGTTCTGATATGTGTCGTTATAGAAGTTTGTCACCTATGTACTTCTGTTGATTATTTTAATAGAAATACTCTTTTCTCATCCAATTGATATCTTGCAAATATTTGATTTACTATTCCATGGGCGTATTTTTCATGTATGTTACTGGATTATGATAATGTATATGATGACATTATATATTATCACCATATGCTTGAGTATATTGGTTTTTGAGGAGAAGTTGCAGGTATAAAGTTGTGGGTCACATGCTCCACAATGGTCTTCTAGCATTTGATTTATATAGTATACTTGGGATTAGAGTTTATTTACGGGTGTCGTTCCATAAGTTGTGGTTTACCCCTAGCCATAGAGAGATTTTCCTCGTAACACTCAGGAAGGTTATCTTACAAATTCCATGGAAGGTCCATGGAGATGTACGTTCTCTGAGAAGGTTACTATGGAAGAAGGTCACCAGTGACAACTCTGAGAGGGAGATATAGTGATAGTCGTAGAAGGAAACATATTAAATAGCCTCCAGTGTGAGACATGGATCATACTGACCATCAGGAAGAGTTCGTTTCCAAGCAGTGAGACAAAAGACAAAGGATTTTTGGACGTTGTGCACTCAGACATGTGTGGACCAATGAGAACCAATTCACTTAGTAGGTATGTACATTATGTTTCATTTATTGATGATTTCTCACATAAAAAATTGGATCTATTTCTTGAAAACAAAAGGCAAAGTATTCAACAAGTTCAAGGAATTCAAATCCCTTGCAAACAATATTTCTGAAAAGAAAAGAAAGACTTTGAGGTTAGATAATAGAGGAGAGGTTAGATCAGACGACTTCAAAACATTATATAGAGAAGTTGGGATTAAGAGGGATCTCACTACTCCCTACATTCCTTAGCAGAATGGTGTAGTAGAACGAAAGAACCGAACGATAACAGTTGTAGGTAATGGCAGTGTACCAGAAGAGCATGTTCCAGAGAATCATGACATGACAGAACCATAAAGACCTACAGAAATGATTAAAATAAAATAATACCATCTTGGTCTCATGAGAATATTCAGGATGCCGAAAAGTATGGTGTCCAGATGGATCTTTCAGAGAAAGAAAGAAACCTTGACCATATTTCAGTTACATGGCATTGTTATGTGATATCATGGACGCTAAGTCTACCTGTTATGAAGAAGCTGCATAGAATAAAGTATGGAAGGATGCCATTATTGAGGAATACCAGTCCATCATTAAGAATTATGTTTGGGATGTGGTTTCGATACCAAAAGAGAATGAAACATTCAACAAATGGAAGTATAAAAAAATATAGGGAAAGATTTGTGGCTCTTGGGTTCTCCCAGAAAGAAGGGATAGATTATGATAAGACATTTTGATCCCGATTATGTTTAGAAAAAAATGAAAGAAGATAAATTACATTGAAATACTCATGAAACTTTCCAGAAATGGAGAAATACAACAATACTTGATTTCTATTAATGAAAGAATTGTAAAGAGACTGTAAAAATACAAAGTGCAAGACTCCCTAGAATGGTGGCAACTTTATCTTTGAGAAGAGATGTGACGACTATGCTCATTCACAATAAGATGATTACAATGAGTCTCTAAAGGAATTTTAATGTTAAAAAAGAATGTCGAAACCCTAGACATCCAAAAACCTAACCCTAGTAGATGAAACGCCGAAAGTCATGTGCGCCCCGTTTGGGTAAGTTAGTACATTAACCTCCCAGGGTCGTAACTTTTGCATACGCTCTCTATTTTAGGCATGTGATATCATGTTGGAAAGGTATTTTTGAGAACTACACATTATGCTGTCAAACTCTAAATCCATCTACAATTTGACTATAGCGAGCCAAAATAACATTATTTAGGGCCCCAAAACAACCTTGGAAGTACATCAAGATGTGCTGACATGAAAAAATGCAAAATAAGCCAATTGGATTAGGTGGGAGGACACTAGTATCCATGTGGAAGATGTGTAGGGATCCAGACATCCCCATAAGTGTAGAACCAACAATTACAAAGAAGTACAGTAGAACGTGTTGAACTAAAAATTGGCAAAAGGAGCCAGTTGGAACAGACGGGTGGCCACCAATATCCACCTGGATCAATCCTCCCCACTTAGGAAGAAATAGTCTCTGTTGCATTGAGTGCCCAGGGAAGAGGGGAAAGCATGTTCTAAATCTGAATCTTGGTGAGATGTGTGCTTTGTTGGATACATTGTGTTGCTTGGTCTGTGGAAGACTGTCACATATCGATTGTTGGCGGGGTTGAATATGCTCCACCAACCTGTTGTCTCTGGGTTTGAAGGGGCATTGTGTAGGCACCATTGTAGGTGAAGAAACAATATCTACTTTCTCTTTGAAAATTTGTTTTTGCTAGATAGAAGGTGTTGAGGCTGTAGTGGTTGTAGCGGTCTTATGTGCATCCTTTGAACACATTGTGAAGAGGATGGATTTTGCAGTACGAGAGATTACCTTGCGACATTGTTTTGGTGGAGCAGTAGTCGAAAGTACCTCTGGTATCCGATAGAGGTGACCTCCCAGAGTAATAGGTCTAGACTCATAGACAACATAATGTCTCCACATATATGGTTGTCCCAAAACCACATCACAGACATCAATATGGGAAACATCACACACTAACTCATCCTTGAAGGGTTGGATACCATAGGACAGGCGACATTGCTAGATGACATGGAGATATTGTATCTGGTGAAGCCACCTGATGTTGTATGGTTGAGGGTGTGGTGTTATCGACAAACCAAACTATTTTATGTACTCAGTTGAGATGAGATTCTCTTGGCTATCATTATCAACAATGAAATGCAACAGGGTCCCCTTCAACCACATCTATCAATGGAAGAGGTGCTCCCCCTCTTCAGGATCTATTGATTCTTCTGGTTGATTTGTTATCGTCACGACAGTGGAAATGGGGTATGCATCGATGATCTATTTGTTTTCAATATTTTCTGGATCAGATTCTAAATCAGGGTTCGGCTCCGAGTCTTTGACCTCGACCACCAATGAATGTTTCGAGCGACATTCATCAGTGTTGTGCCAGGGGATTTTGTGGAAGTAACACCACTTCCCAGTGTCATTCTTCATCTTCCATTTATCCTTTTTGTCCTATTTCTTGTATTGGTTGTCTAGGGGATGTTGGTTAGGGAATTTTTACTGTGATTTGGTTGTTGCATATTTGCAGACTCGAATTCCCATTTGTTCTGGTGCCTAAATTCCTACTCGGTTTTGACAACATATTGATAGGGAGCTCCCAATGATGAGATGTTTAGGAAATCAATTTTTGTTTGGATGTACCTATGTAGATCTCCACGGTATTTCAAAACCAGATGTTGCTTGGAGTCCTTGATACCCATCCTGGTGCACAAAGTATGGAAAGTATTTGTGAACTCCTACACTATTTGGATCTTGTCTTGCTGCAGTGTGGTCCATCTTACGCACTGGTCTTCATAGTTATCAACAAGATAGGATTGTTCTTTGAATGCAACCACAAAAATATCCCAAGTGGGCTCGACCCATATATTCTATATTCTTCTGTGGATATTTACTCCCAGTAATTTTCCCACCAATGCTTGACATGGGGGAGAGCCTTGAAGAGTGTGAAGGTGATCTTTTCCCTGTCAGGAAAATTTTGAAGAGAGAAATTACCTTCTAATAGATTTAACCATTTTTCTAAGGCATCTGCATCTATCTGAACTTCAAATATGGGAATATCAAAATTAACTTGTACCTTGAAGGGAGAGTTTCCTCCAAAATGGCCGCTTGATGAATATGTTCCTATTTCTATCAAAGAGCATTGAATAATGCATGCAAAGTTCTCCATTATTTCATCCCTCTGTCGCATGAGAGCTTGATCAAGCAACAGGTTAATAGAATCTTCTACTCCACTGTCTTTATTTTCTGTCGCCATCGAGGCTTTCCTGGGTGTGCGAGAGTGATTTTCCTCAAGATAGAAAAATACAAGACCCAGCTGGCTATACTCGGACCTCGTGTGGGACATGCACTGAAAACGATCAAGAGCAGCGCCCTCTGATACCATTGATCTCGATTATGTTCAAAATGAAATGAAATAAGATAAATTACAATGAAATACTCATGAAACTTGCCATAAACAGAGAAATACAAAAATACTTGATTTCTATTAATGAAAGAATTGTAAAGAGACTTTAAAAATACAGAGTGCAAGACTCGCTAGAATGGTGGCAAATTTATCTCTGAGAAGAGATGTGACGACTATGCACGTTCACAAGAAGATGATTAAAATGAGGCTCCGAAGGCCTTTTTATGCTAAACAGGAATGCCAAAATCATAGACATCCAAAGACCTAACACTAGGAGATGAAACGCCAAAATTCATGTGGGCCTCGTTTTGGTAAGTTAGTACATTAACTTCCTGGGGTCATAACTTTTTCATACGATCTTCATTTTAGGTGTGTGATATCCCATTTGAAAGGTATTTTCGAGAAATATGCATCACGTTGTCAAAATCTAACTCCGTCTACAGTTTGAATCTGTCAATCCAAAATAACATTGTTTAGGGCCCCAAAACGGCCATGGAAGTACAACAAGATGCGCTGACATGAAAACATACAAAATAAGCCAGTTGGATTAGGTGGGATGCCACCAGTATCCACCTAGAAGATGTATAGGGCTCTAGAAATCCCCGAAAGTGTAGACCCCATAATTAAAAAAAAGTATAGAATAACATGTTGAACTAAAAATTGGAAAAACGAGCCAGTTGGAATAGGTGGGTGGCTACCAATATCCACATTGATCACATTTTCTCATGTGGTGAGATACAATTCGATTAGAAATACACTTGTGATAGTTGGAGTAATGAAATGGAAGATACATCATATGGACATGAAGACATTTTTTTTGAATGTTTTAGTGGAAGAGGAAGTGTACATGGAGAAGCCTCAAGGATTCGAGACACATGATAGGGAAAAACATGCTTGCAGACTGAAGAAAGCCTTGTATGGATTGAAACAAGCACCCAAGGAATGGTAAGGTAGAATTGACAACTTTCTGACAAGCTTTGGTTTTACCAAGAGTAAAGCAAATCCCAACCTTTACTACAAGGTTGAGGATAGTGGACCGGTAATATTGTTGTTATATGTGAATGACCTATTTCTATCAGGGGACAAGAAGCTCAGTGTTGGGTGCAAGAGAAATCTTGCATCAGAGTTCAAGATAAAATATTTAGGTATGATGCATTATTTCTTGGGTCTAAAGGTGTGACAGAAACTGAACAATATTTTCCTTTTCCAAAGAAAATATGTTGTAGACATCCTAAAGAGATTCATAATGTTAGATTGTAAATCCATGCTCACACCGATGGTGATGAACCTGAAGTTATTGAGTGATACTTCTTCATGGATAGTGGATTTCACCATGTACAAGAAGATGATTGGTTTGTTGATGTATTTGACGAACACTAGGTTAGATATATGCTTTGCAATGAACACTTTGAGTTAGTATATGGTTGAACCAAGACGTTTTCACTTGATTGCAACAAATCACATGTTAAGTTACTTGAAGGGTACGATAGACTTTGGAATCCAATATGTTTTGGATCATAAGATAAGACTGCAATGCTATGTTGATTCATATTAGGCCGGTAGTGTCACAAATCAGAAGAGTACATCAGGATGTTGCTTTAGTCTAGGGTCAATTATGATTTCATGGATCAGCAGAAAGAAGACTAGTGTGGCACTCAATACAACTGAGGCAGAATACATAACAGCATGTTCAGCCAATAGTGAAGTTGTGTGGCTTCATAAATTTCTTGCAGGGTTGTTTGATCTCAAGTTAGAGGTGACTTGTATTTTTTGTGACAACCAGAGTTTTATAAAATTGTTTGAGAACCCTGTGTTTCATGAGAATTCAAAGCACGTCAATATGAAGTACCATTATATCCAAGAACTCGTGCAAACGGGAGTTGTGAATCTCTAGTATATTGAAACAAGTGAACATATAACATATTTGTTTACCAAGTCTCTTTCAAGGGTAAAGTTTGAATACTTCAGGGACAAGATTGGTGTGGTCCAAAAGGACGTCCCTCATAAGAGGGATTGATGAGTCACATATGTGATTCTTGGGGAAGTATCTTACATATTGTGGTAGTAGTGGGTATTCATTTACATGCATGATATTTTCCCATACTCCATTTGGATTGGGTATT
>JASDQU010243885.1:26927-37023 GCA_032191745.1 Picea mariana
CACTTAAGTAATAATTGTGGTCTTCATAAATTTTTGGGTAAAATGAAGAGAGAAAGAACTTAAATAAAATCTGTGGATAAAAAGGTAAAGAAGAGTTTAATTATTTAACATGTGAAAGTGTAAAAAGATATTAAATTAATAATAAAAGGAAAAGACGTTAAAATTGCACAATTGTCGTTTTTAGCTCTAATAAAAAGGGGAAAGAGGAAAATTATAAAAATTAGGAAACTAGGGAATGGAGGTAACATAAAAAAAGGGAAAGAGGGGAACTTATGGTAAAAAGCGGGAGGCCAACTTAGTAAAGAATCTACAATTAAGAACCTTCTAGATTGAACTAATTTAGCAACTTCATTTTAGGGAAAGTCTTTAAAACCTGTAAGGGAATCTAGGGACACCTAGGAGTAAATTTATGAGTAACTCTAGGTGGGTGAGGGAAATAAAACAATTAAATTAATTAAATAAAATCATTAATGGAGAAACGTGGGGAATGGGTGACACTTGTACTAAGGAGAATTTTTAGAAGATTTTTATTAAAACATAAATTAAATGAGATTTAGGGAAAGTTTGGAAGTTCTAAAACTCTATAAAAGAGAGGAAGGAGAAGGAAGAAGGGGATCGATTGTTAGCATAACGTTACGTTGCCGAAATAGTGACTTGACTGATTTACTTGTGAGAGTTGGGATTTCCTAGCTCAGAGAGGAGTGGTAGCTCGGTCTTGCGAGGCAAGATAGGAGCTAGACGTACCATCTGGATAGTGTGTGGCCCCTTTGCAGCTCAGGGGGCTAAGGGGGAAGCAAAGTACCCCTAGCATTCACTGGGAGGTATCGGTGTAGTCTTGACGGTTGGCGAGCGGGAGCGGCACGGAGCATGCAGACGTCATTCAAGGCAGGCGATAAGGCAAAAGTATGCTCTTTCATTTGTAGAGTAGAATGCATTGTGACTTAGGCTAAGATCTAAAAATTTGATTGTAATGGTTTGGATTATCTGGTTTCCTAGATGGTCTCTACGCCCTTGTACTATATGCTCTCGTCGCTGTTATAACTCCTATTCCCTTGTTGACTCTAGGGTTAAATGTTTTCCGGGCTAGCTCAGCTCTTCACTTAACGCACCCTTTGTGACTCTACTCCACAATTTTATCTCACCTCTCTACTACAGATTTACCACCTCGTACTAGGAAATTATCACCGAAATGAAGTATAATGGCAGATATTTTGTATTGTTTTCGGTTCATTGCAGGAAACCCATCCCTTCACCCAGCTCAAATTTTTATGACAAAATTTATATGTCTCAAGTTCCTGAAACTTTATTGTCCAAATAAATTCGTGAATTTTTTTTTGTGTCTAAAAACTTATAGGGCCAATTTATATGGCTCGATCAATTCCTGAATTTATATGTCTGAATTTCGACTATTTTTATGTGTCTAAAATTTTAAAGTCTGAATGTATGGGTCTGAATATTTTGGATGAAGTTGAACCCTAGAAGTAGTATTCCTTTACCACCTTAAACCATCCAGGTATTGGGAACAGATGATTCTGTTGCCTTAATGCTGCGAACAGTTGGAGTGCCTAATTGTTTCAACCTTAACGTATGGGGAACCCAGACTTTGCCACTGCACCGGACTTCAGCCGTGTTAGTTTATGTACTTATCATGCTTTTTCTTTGGTTGCGTGTTAGAAACACACACAAAAAAACTTACTGCAATGAAACAACTCCATAATTCCGTGACAATAGGCAAAGGAAATGAAACACATCTCTTTTGTAAGGAATACTCGGGAAGGATAATCAAGGGTTTTTAAGGCTCAAACGGTCACCCCCTTTCAAAATTGTGAACTGTTCCATTCGCTTTCCACAGTCACATTGATTGAATAGTTCCATAATGGAATGGATTGAAGATTTCAGTAATGGATGGTTTAATATTTTGAATAACAATGCACATAAAAGGTCAGAAGCATTGCCAGGAGTGAGGGGATTTAGGTTTCTGTAATTCAAAATTCTTACACAACTTCCTCACAGAACCCTCTAACTCTTTACAACATTCCAGCTTCTAATGGACACCGTTGAGGTGTAAGGCATGGTCTATGGTTGGCCCAGAAGCATTTCTTACAATGAAACATATTGTAACTTGAATTAAAGCATGAATCAGTACCATTTAAACTCTTATCATCCACCCCAACAACTGTATTGAAATCGTATCATTCCGCCTTTGCAACTGTTTTAAAAATTACCCAAATTCACCCCTGCCAACTGTGTTAAAGTCGTATCCTTTTGCCCCTGCAAAATTGAATTAGAAATGTATATATTTACCTTTGCAAGAGCATGATGTACGGCTGTGAAAGGATTTTCTATGAGGCGGTCAGGAAAAATTTCTGAGTTGATTCCTAGTCCTGACAGTTGCCATTTCGATAGTTGCCAATTTGATTATTTGATGCCTGGCATGCACTCACAACTGCTAGTTGTCTCGTTGCTAATTTTTAGGATTTACTTGGCATAGTGGTTGGGTCGCTAGTTTTTATTGTTATTAATAATTATAGAATGTACTGTTTTTGTTATTTTATTGTATTTATTATTGTAATGACATGGCAATATAAAATAAAGCGTAATTGTGATTGTTATTGATAACATAAATGTTATTGTGATTTGTAAAGGTATTGTTACTACAATATAGTAATATGGTAATATGGTAATATAAGGCCATTGTAATATATTGTTCTTGCAAGATAAATTAAAGGTAATGTCATTGAATATATTATTTATGAAATTGGTAGCTGTGATATATTGATATTTTAATAGGTAAGTGTAATGCTACAATAATGAAATGTTATTGTTATTTTAATTGCAAGGTTATTATAAAAAAAAAGATAATGTTGATATTGTTTTTTTTTATTGTAATGGTAACATATGTGATTTTTATTTTACTTGCAAAGTTATTATAGTATAAAATGTTAATGTTATTATTGTTTTATGGTAATGATTAATGCCATGTAATGTTTAATGTTAATGTTATTATCGTTTTATGGTAATGTTAATGAAATGTAAAGTTTGATGTTGACGCTAATGTTTATGGTAATGTTGTTATCGTTTTATGGTGATGTTAATGTAATTGTTATAGATAACATATAAGATGTAATGTGATGGTCATTTTATTTAGTATTGTAATAAAAAAAGGAATTATGGTTATTACTCTATTGTATTGATGTTGAAATTTATTTATCATTGATAATAGATAAAATATAATGTCTGGAACTAAGAACAATAAGTTATTATGATTTAGTAATGGGGAATTGCAATTAATTGAATTTACATTATTTTAAGGCTGGATTGGGTGACTCGTTGACTAATGGAAATTAAATGGAGTGATTGATCTGTAATTATTGTCAATTGAGTCGTAGGTAATGTCGAGTCTTAACTAAAGGTTGGTTGTTGTCAGAGTCCTTCTGACTTGCACCTTCCGTAGAGGGCATGGTTGTTCATTAATTATTATTGTACTTGGTTGTAAACATTTTATTTCTTGGTCTGCTTATGTCGGGCGGGATGTAGACACCTCCATGCTCCTCAGAACAGTCGCCAACCATGAGACCTTAAATGGTTAAAATCGATGGGAACCTGGGCTTGAGTGTTGCTTATGTGTCTTGGAGGTCCTAACCATTGCAGGGTAGGACGAGCGGGTAGTCAGTCTTATTTATTTGTCGATTGATCGTCGTTAAATGCATGCAGATACTTGATGTGCATCTTAGGTCATCATGTTGTGTTCATCGTTGTATGCATCTTGTTCGTCGTTGGGTGGCGACGTAGAGTCTAATGTGTTTATTTCCCTTGTACACACGTGCACACACATTATAAAAAAAAAAAAGGTAATTGTTATATGAGGTTCGTTGTCGTAACCAGGATTTCGTTATACACCCTATCAATCCCCCAAACCATGGTCAAGTGGGTCAGTGTAAGATCCAAGCAGTTGTCAAAAATAAAAGGAGTAAGATGCATATATCTAAAGGTTATAATGATCAAACATGACACATACCATGATACCTGGACCAATTACCTCATGGAGTAAGAGTCTTCTCTGATACAATTCCAAGTCGAAGGTGATGGATGTTGTTGCTGCTGACCAGACAAGTCTGATGAAGAAGAAGAAAGATGGTCCCTCCAGGGCCATGCTCAGGTCAATCCTGCTCTCGGTACTCCATGTCTAGGACCTATGGGCCTCGAGACATGATCTCCTAGTTATCCCTAGAAATCGGGGATAACAATCCCAACTGGATAGTTTCCTAGACTCCATTTGGGTTGGGTAGTAGCACGGTTCTATGTGTGAAATAGCTCAAACTGAATAGTTTCCCACACTCTGTTTGGATTGGGTAGTAGAATTTTTCAGTGTGAATTAGCTCAACTGAATAGTTTCCCAGACTTTATTTGGATTGGGTAGTAGCACAGTTCTGTGTCTAAACTGGCTCAACCTGAATAGTTGCCTAGACTCCATTTAGATTGGGTAGTATCGCAGTTCAATGTGAACTAGCTCAACTGTATATTTTCCAAGACTTCATTTGGATTGGGTAGTAGATCAATTCATTGTCAACTGGATCAACTATATATTTTCCCAGACTCTATTTGGATTGGGTAGTAGCGCATTTCTATGTGAACTGGCTAGTTTCCTATCTTTGAGTGAGCTAGATGAAGTCATGTAATGACATAATGTCCGAAAGGATGCCGAGACCCATAAGGTCTGAGAGGACGATGAGGTTGTTCCCACTAGAGATATTTGCTACATGTGTTGATGAGGCCCTAGATGCATGGTTGTGACATGACCATCAGATATTTTATGTGACTATGACAAAGCCTATTTGGATATGATGGTGGTACTTGTGACATGATCTGTTTTGATCATGAGATAGCATGTGTGGCCATGGTGATGCTATATGTAGACTAGTCTACAAGATCATGTGATTGGTGGTAGTCTTGTACATGCCATGCATAATGAATGGATGTGATTGAGACTACTAGATGAAGAACATTATGGACAATACCTCCCTAGCTAAGAGGGAGTGTCGATGTTACAAAACTTCTAGTGATGTATAGATTCATGGAAAGTCAACAAGTGAATGGTCCAGAGTACAAATGCATACAAAAACAATATTGAAGATTATGTTAGAAGAATACCTTCCTTGATAAGAGGGAATGTTGAAGTATTATGTAATGCGGAAGATATTCTTATTGTATTTGATCAAGTCAAAACCCTAAAAGAATAATGCTAAATTATATTTGTAATGTCGGCTCAAGAAAATAATTATTATTATATTTTGTACTTGCAATATGAGAAGTCAGCCCTACCAGAAAAATTCAAAGTAAATTATATTTTCCAGAAAAGACAAGTCATCCCTGTGGGAAAAGTTCATTGGCAGAATAAGTATAAATAAGTTGATGCCTTACTCATTTGTTGATCACAACTCACTCAGCTATAGCGCAAGTTTTGGTGGAGAGTTGCAGTTGCAGCTGTAGCTACATGAGGAAGGATAAGGCACATCTCTTGGTCTTGGTTGGTCTCTCTCTCATGTGCTACCATGCTAGGGTAATGCACTAGTGTTTGGATTGTGCCTTGGTGTATCTCTTGGTGTATTTCTTGGTTTAATACTTGGTGTATCTTCTGGTGACAAGGCACAATTCTAGTCGTAGGGGTTCCCTTTGAGTAGAAGGGTTATCTGGGACATTTCTCTCTAAGAGAGCATTATGTTGACATTGTATTTGGTTGATGAATCTATATTGAAGAAGCCCAAATGGTTTTTCTTCCCCAAGAGGGTTTCCCATGATAGATCTATGTGTGTTGTTCTCATGGGTGACACATGTAGGAACCTATGGTTGGGTGATGATGATGTAGCATCGTCTATGGAAAAACAAGCATGTAAAATTAGTTAAATTGTTATGGTAAATCTAACCCTAACTAGTTTTAGGAAAAAATCAACAAAAAAGGGAGGAATTGATGATGGAATTGGAGATAGTTGTCAGACTAAAAGTTTCGACAACAAATATGCTTTCAAAGGGAAATTGCAATCTGTATATGGAAAACTTTGGCAGAATTATGGTTCAATGACTTGCAGTTGAATCATACAGATGATACATGATTGTGATGTTGATTTTGAGAGCAATGATGTGGACATTTTGTTCACCTAGAAGGTCATTCAACCTAGCAAAGGACAGTTGGATCCTTTTGCATTGTAGTTTGGCATTTGATTGCGTTGTCAGGCATTTTCAGGGATGTGCCATACTTGCAATTGATTCATTTCTCTTTGGTCACTCTCATCATATTAGAGTTCACATCAATAAACAAATTACATGCATTTTGGCTCACATGATTACACGGTGATATTTTTCAGAGTTTTCAACATCTAGGTACTGATATTATTCTTCAAAATTATGATTCCTTTGACTCTTATACAATTATTAAATCCTAAAACACCACCTAATATATTTCACATTATTTCACATTTAAGAATATTGTTTTATCCTAAATATTTTACCTAATATCTCAATGAAATAGCAATTAAAATAGTTTCATTTTTTAATTATATATTTATATCATTAAAAAAAAAAAAAAATTTAATGAATTCCTTTATTTTCCACCAAAATTATTGTCCTAATCTTATTTACTTTATATTTTATCAACAATGTGCATATTTTTCTTTTACACGCTAAAAATAATAAGCATGTTACGCAACATGCATGCTTTTTTTTAAATATATATTAGTCGACAAATTCAAATCCTCTAAAGCAAATCTACGAATTGGTGTTTGGAAAAGTTTAAGTGGAGTTGGAACGAGTCTACTAGGAGCATAGTGGCATTTACAGATGACGTATGTAAACTATCACACAGTCATAAGCCACGTTATATTTTGTTATAGAAAAAAGTATAAAATTTTCTTTTAAACTACCTTAAAAACTATCACAGCCACATAATTGTGGTGGATGAACACCTAAAGGTATAATTAATTTATTAAATCTAATTTTAACATAAATTTTAATTAGAATTTATAAATAAAATTTACTATAATATTTAATTTACTAAATCTAATTTTAGCATAAATTGTTCATTGTGACTGTGCTAGTATATGCGCGCAGTGGTTAATAATGATGTCGATAATATACCATTATTCCGAGATAGCGGGACGATCTCGGATATGGATAGGAGTCCGCGGGTTGTCTTGTATATCAACAGGAACCGATGATCATTTGCTTGAAATCGAAACAATAGAATTAATCAACTTTACTGTTGTGAAAAGATGAACCAAGAATTCATCAAGCTCTCCATTAATGGAGAATACTAGAGGTTGCAATTATGGCTGCTGATTATAAAGGTGGTAGAAATATAAATTTAGAGAAAAAAATTAATATTGAAAAAAATTTATAATTTCAATTAAGTTTAATAATCATTAGAAACGTGGCAATTAAATAATCATACAGTAACATATTAAATAAATGTTAAAAGATTACGATTGAAATTTACGATTAAAAAATGATTAAATATACTCATTTCCAATAATATAAAAAAATATAATCAAAATTTAAAAAATCTTAATATTCTATTTAAAACACCCCTTCAAAGTAATTATTATTATAAAAATGGTATAAAAATATTTAAATAATTATATAAAATTAAATTAAAATCAATATTTTAAAAATATTAACAATCCACTTAAAAGACCCCTTCAAAGTGTGTTTTCAAATGTGTCACATCAAGCTTGAAAAGATCAAGCAAGAATTTGTTACGAAAAATAATTATATTTTATTTATAAAATTCACGTTATTAATATTTGTTAAGTTTACTGTTAAGTGGATTGTTAACATTTCTACAATAAGTTTTTTTAATATACTTTTTAAATATATATATATTTTTTTAATCAAGGTATGCAACCTCAATTATTTAAAGGGTTTTATATATTTTTAAACAAAGTATGTCACCTCAATTTTGGTTCCCATTTAACCCTCTTTGTAATATGGATCTCAATTATTTAAAAAGTTTTATATATTTTTAAACAAAGTATGCCACATCAATTTTGGTTCCCATTTAACCCTCTTTGTAATATGGATCTAATTTATTGATATGGTTGATTTTTATGTTTTAAATTTTATTTAAATATAATATAAAATTTTAGGATTGTGTATCTATTTTATAGAGTATGTATTTGTTTTTTCCATTTCATTTTTTTCTAGTGGGAGTGACAATTCTAATGTATTTGTTTGTATTTGTTTGTTGAATTGATTGTTTTATATCAAGATTTGAGATGACAAACTTGGTGGTTTAGATTACAAATATATTAAAATCTTTATTTTTTTAAATACTTCTTAATATTTTTATTTTTAACTCATTGTTCATGAAACTATATATATATATTAGAATTTTAAAATATATAAATCTTTATTTTTTTGTCTTTATCATTTTTAAAATAAGTTATACATTGTAGTAGTAGATGACCATTTTTAAAATAAGTTATACATTGTAGTAGTAGATGGTTTGATAATGTTAATAACCTTGTACTAGCACTAAATAAGGCCTTATAATTTCAAGGATATAATGATTTTCATAATTGAAAAAAGAAATATAAAATTAACATTGTAAATTTTGAAAAAATAGTAGTACACAAGAACAATGTGTTCTCTACAATTTAAGCAAATTCTATCATTTAGGTACTCAACTCTAGCACTAATGGAAACATATGTATTATATTTTGCATAAAAAATAACATGCCGCATCATGAGAGACCATCATTAGCTTGCACCCACCCTGAAGTAAGTTAATAAGTGGACATACTTTAATATCTTAGAATTCTGGAAAAATAAGTAGAGTAAGGTGGAACTTTTCTTAGTAAACAAACACAAAAAAGAGGAAGAAAATTAAAGAAAGAGAAAAAAGAAAGAAAGAAGAATTCACTAAAAAGGTTGAGTTTGTCTACTTATTAACTCACTGCTTTGAAATAGCGAATCATTTCATTCTTCCATTTTAAGAAATAATATTGACATTGAGAGCTAGTAATGTGAAAGTGAGCACCTCCATAATGGTTCGAGATATTTTTTTAGTGGCATTAAATTATAGTTTGTAGTTACCATTTGACACTAAATAGAATGGATGGAAACATTGTATTTGTCCTTATCATAATTGTTATCCTTGTTTCCTAGGGATAACTAAGAAGATGATGTCTCGAAGCCCTCAAGTTGCAGACATGGAGTACCGAGAGGCATATGGCTGACAACGTTCACTTGTACAGACAAAGGCCCACCTCACCACCATATATATCAGGTTCATGATGAGGGTATCCACCACATCAGCTTGTTTCTAGAAGACATTGGGTCTTGCTCCATGAGGTACAAGCTAGGTATTATGGTGAGTGTCATTTCAATATTTGAGGCATTCGAGTGTGTTTCATTTAAAACTCCTTTTGATTACGTAATGTCTTCTTTGAAATTATATTTTTTTCCCTATTTCACCTTGGTGGTTGACATTGTGCCCTAGTAAGTGGTCACCCTTAGGGATAGGTTTTCTACTGGGAGGTCCTCTTGATAGGTCATCATACCTTTTCCCAACCATACTTGCCACTTTCTACGCTTCATCCCCTCATCTCCTTATCTTTTGGGATTTTCAGATGTACTGATCCAAGAAGGGATTGTCCCTCATTTCATGGGAAGAAGGGGTTGAAGATCCAGAGGGAATGTAGATGGAAAAAACTAAAATCCATATTATGAACCTTCTAGATGCTTTCCCGAAGAGGTCGTGAGAAAAATGAAATGTTTCTCCTAAAAAATAAGAGACATGCAAAAGAAAACACATATGTATAAATGTCCCACTTGTTGAGGGATCTACAAAAGTGTGCTACAAGCTAGACTATACCCCCATGGAAATTTGTGTACCTCTCTCTTCAAGTGACACCATTGTACTGCCCCCCCCAAGCTAATGGATTAACCCATAGGGAGTATCAAGTGTTTGGAACTTAATTAATTAATGGCAATAAATGGGCTTGGAAAAAGGATGCATTGAAAATGAAGGTGCAACACTCCCTCTACAAAGGCACCCACAAATGACACACTACGAGCACACTACGAGCCCTTGTATGTCATG
>JASDQU010243885.1:46292-65865 GCA_032191745.1 Picea mariana
CGCACCACTTCCCGGTATCTTTATTTGTCTTTCCGGTGTCCTTGTTTGCTTGTGGCTTGCACTTGTTGTCCTGATACTGTCCATATTTTATCTATCCTTTGTTTTGTGGGTTGGGCCCTCCCTTTCCTAGATTTTTTTGTGTGGGGTTTCCAATCCCAAATTGTCGTGTCTTTTGTTTGAGCTTCTGCTTGATTTTGATGGCATATTGGTAGGCCGCGCACAAGGATGAGATGTCCAGAAATTCCATTTCGGTCTGGATATATCTATGTAGAGCACCTTGATACTTGAGAACTAGATGTCACTCTGAATCTTTGATACCCAACTTGGTGCTCAAGGTATGGGAGATATTTGTGAAATCTGTCACTTGGTCTCTTTCTTGCCAGAGTGTGGTCCATTTGGTATACAAGTCATCATAACTTCTGACAATGTAGTATTGTTCCTTAATAGCATCCTTGAAGGATTCCCAGGTGTTCGTGACTATAAATAATGAGGTATCCTTTGTTTTCTTTTTCTCACAGAAAGTTTCCCACCAATCTTTGACATGGGGAACAACTTTGAGGAGCGCAAAAGTAATCTTTTCTCTATTTGAAAAGTTATGGATAGAAAAATACCCTTCTAGTAGATTCAACCACTTGTATACAACATATGCATCTATCTGACCTTCAAATATAGGAATATCGAAGTTTATTTGTACCTTGAAGGTGGCGGCGCCTCCGCTCAAAGAAGATGTGTCGCATATTGGTAGTCACCAAAGGATTTGCATGAAACTATCCATCATCTTGTTCCTTTGTTGAGTGAGGGATTCCTCAATCAAAAGCTTGAAAGGATCTTCTATCCAATCATATTTCTTTTCTCCTGCCATGAAAGGTTGCTTGGGTGTGCAAGAGATTTTGTCCTCAAGAGAAAAAAGCTCGAGACCCAACTCTTTGTACTCCGACCTCGTTGGGGACATGCATTAAGACGACAAGGTGCAGATCGCTCTGATTCCACTGATCTGGATTTTATGAGAGGAACAAAATGAATACAAATTATTAATAGGTACTTAACACAAAATAACAGAGATACAGTAAAATTGGTTTTCTGTTCAATAAGGAAATAAGCTAAAACTGTAAAATGCGGCGGAAACAAGCTTGCTGGAATGGTGGTGGCTTATCTCTGAGAAGAGATGTGACGGTTGTGCTCATTCACAAGTAGATGATTACAATGAGGCTATGAAGGAATTTTTACAATAAAAAATAATGTCAAAAACTGTAGACATCCAAAAACCTAACCCTAGGAGATGAAGCACCAAAAGTCATGTGGGCCCCGTTTGGGTAAGTTAGTACATTAACTTCCCGGGGTCATAACTTTTGCATACGATATTCATTTTAGGTGTATGATAGCCCGTTGGAAATGTATAATCAAGGAGATTAATTTTGAGGGAAAAATAATGCCTTCATATATCATTGAGAATCCCAATATTGAAAAACCTTCATTTAGTCCCTCAAAATGGCCCCAGAAGTTAAAACTGCTAAAAATAGTAAATTGCGAAAATTGCTAGA
This sequence comes from Picea mariana, assembly GCA_032191745.1. Classification (NCBI taxonomy): domain Eukaryota; kingdom Viridiplantae; phylum Streptophyta; class Pinopsida; order Pinales; family Pinaceae; genus Picea; species Picea mariana. The sequence continues at coordinate 47,834 of JASDQU010243885.1, forward strand.
AAAATGTTTTGAGCAAGTTGGAAAAGGTGGGTGGCCAACGATATCCACCTGGAACAAACCTACCTCCTTAGGAAGAAATGGTCTCCATTGCATTGAGGTCCCCCATAAGATGAGGAAATTTCTACTGAATTTGGCCCTGGGTGAGCCACTTGCCTGATGTAGGAGCTGTCCTGCTTTGATGACTCGATAAAGATCGATCCTTTACTCTCGAGTGCCCTTGATATGTGTGTCCACAATATGATCAATGGATTCCTGTTGTATGCAGTTGGGGTTGAGATCTGTTGGTGTCAACTATTCTTCTACTTTTGAGGTGTCCAATAATGGTTGAAAATAAGGGCGAAGAAGATCCACGTTGAACACTAGGTGTAAACTAAGGAAAGGAGTAATGTCGAGCTGAAAAGAATTATCCCCAATGGCCTTGGTGATGGTGTATGACCCATAATGGATTGTGAGAAGCTTCTGATGGGGTCCTTTAAGGTGTTCTTTCTACAAGCGCAACATAACTTTGTCTCCCACCTGAAACTTATGTGGAACCCGATGTTGATCATGGAATTGTTTGTACTTGTCATTGGACTTCTATAGGATATCCTAAACCTGTTGGCAGATGTGCTAGATCCTCTCAATGAACCGGGTGTCTTTGTCAGCTTCATTTGGAGTAGGAGATGAGTCGCTCGAGGTGACCATAAGGGGAAGTGAAACATCTATGGGACCCAATGGTTGGAATCCCAACCCCACCTGAAAAGGGTTGTGGTCGGTTGAGCTATGTAGGGCTCAATTGTACCTATGTTGGATGTAGGGAAGGATATCATCCCATGTACGATGGTGCTGTGAATTATACATGCGAAAGATATGCACAATCATTCAATTTACGACCTTGATTTGGCCATCTGTCTGAGGGTGGAAGGATGTGGATTTGTTGAGATTGGTGTCTAGTAGTGACCAGAGGCTTGACTAGAATGTGATAAGAAATTGAATGTCCTGATATGAGACAATGGTTTGTGGGATTCCAAAATGTACACAGACTCGTTCAAAGAAGTGCTTGGCAGTGGCCTCTATTGTGATGTTCTTCTTGCAGGTAACCGAAATCGCCATATTAGAAAAGCGATCAACAACCGCAAAAACACAGTCATTTCACTGCTTGGTGGATAAGAGGCTCAACATGTAGTCCATTGAGATAGATTCCCATGGCCTATCAATAGTAGAAAGAGGCATGTACAGGCCCTGTTTCTTAGTGGTCGGTTTGGAAATCACGCAGGCAGTGCAAGACCTGATATACTTGCTGAGCTCCTATTGAATTTTCAGCTAGTAGAAATGTTTTTGTAGCATCGCCACTATCTTTTTGACACCAAAGTGTCCTGCCACCTAAGTGTAGTGGGATTCCCAGATCAGCTTCGCTCACTTTCTTGATGGAACACAGATATGGCCCAAACGACAGAACAACCCATCCCAAAGATGGAAATTATCGACAACTGCGTTTTCCCCCAACATTTGGTAGGTGGTGGCGAAGTCTGGGTCTGTCTCATAGAGTTGGGGCCATCCAGAGGTCTCATGGCCACAAGATTCTAGCACCATGGTGAGTGTCGCGACTGGTGGTATGCTGAGGAAATAAAGGACGTGAGTGGTGCTTCATGTTTTATACTTGATGTTGAGGTTGAATTGTTGCAAGTATGTGGACCACTTTTGATGGAAGTCATTCTGCAATTTTCCTTCTGTCTGCATGAAATGTAGTGGCTTATGATTAGTGTGCATAATTGTCTCCTTCCCAAGAATGTAGTGTCTCCACTGGTGGAAGGCTTGCACAATGGAGTACATTTATTTGTCTTAAGTAGGGTACTTACGGACAACATCTGATAGTGCCTCACTATGATAGGCCATGGGGTGGCCGTGCTGAGTGAGAATGAAGACCACAACATAGTCTAAAGCATCTGTCTCAATCTCAAAGGGTTGCTGCAGGTCTAGGAGTGAAAGTACTGGGGCCGAGAACAAGCGTTTCTTCAAATTATCAAATGCTTGTTGTTGGGACTGGCCCCACGCAAATTTATCCTTACCACCACCCCTGGTTATTTGGATGAGGTTCCATGTAATATGGGAGATTCCCAACACGAACCTGTGGAAGAAATTGGCACGACCCACGAAGCTCTGAAGCTAAGTGAGTGTGGTTGGGGTTGTCCAGTCATAGATGACTTGGATATTGGCTGGATCTACATGTACACCATGTTGATCAATGATGTAGCCCAGGTAATGGACCATGTCCATGCCGAAGGGGCATTTTTCCAAGTTGGCATATAGCTTGTGATGTCACAGGGTGTGTAGAACCTGTTGAATATGTTGCACGTGTTCAACCCAAGTCTTTCTGTAAATGTGAATGTCATCCAGATACACCACTACAAAATTATTGGTGAATGGTCACAGGATATTTTCCATCAACCTCATGAAAGTGGATGGCGCACTTGTCAAACCAAAGGGAAAGATCAGCCATTCAAAAAGGCCTTCCTTTTACTTGAAGGCAGTCTTCCATACATGTATTTTTTTTATCGGGACCTGGTTGTAGCCAAACTTCAGATCAATCTTACTGAAGTATTTGAGCACTGTGATTTTATCACAGAGGTCGTTGATTTAGGGAATCGGGTACCAATTTATGACTGTGATTTTATTCAGAGCCTGGTAATCAATGCAGAGTCACCAGGTTCCATCTTTCTTATGTACCAACACGATTGGGCTCCCCCAAGGTGATGAGATGGGATAGATGTTCCCCTTGTGGAGAAGTTCTTGGATATGTTGCTTGATCTCCTCATTCTCTAACAGAGAGCGGTGATAGACTGGCTCATTGGGAAACAATGCGCCAGGGGTCATATCAATGTTGTGCTTGACTTGGCAGTGCAAAGGTACCCCGACAGGTGAGGAGAAGATATACGAGTATTCTTCCATGACCTTATCTACTTGCTTCTGCTGTGTGGAGAGGTCGGCCATAGAGACCCTGGATGTGGTTGTGATCTTTCACTCATTCTAAGAGTGAATCAAGAAGAAGACAAACTTCCCCGTATGAGAGATGACCTTCCTGTATTTCTTAGCAGAGATCAAGGAAAGAGCACTAGGTGGGACTGCCTTGGGTATCCTGTACAATTTCTTGTTCAAAGTAATAATAACACTATGAGGCCTAGACTCATGTACAAAATGATGTTTCCATAAATAAAGTTGTCCCAAAGAACATTACAAACTTTGAGAGGAGAAAAATCACACAATACCTCATCTTTCAAGGGCTTGTGTTGTACGAAAGTTGACACTGTTGGCTGACGTGGAGATCGCTTCCTTGGCAGAACCATCCAATGGTGTAAGGTTGTGGGTGCAGTTTTGTCGACAGGGCCAACCGCTTGATGGTCTCTGTTGATATGATGTTCTTTTAGCTACTGCTATCAACAATGAAGTGTAGTGGGGTGCCTTTTACTCACATCTGTGAATGGAAGAGGCACTCTCCTTCTTCTGGCTCGTTTGGTTCACCAGGTGGTAGCAATGGTGGCACTGGGTTCTGCATCAATGATCCGTCTTCCCCTTTCTGGTTCTAGCTCAGAGTTAGAACCTGCATCTGATTCAGAGGCTTTCACTTCGACCACTAGTGACTACTTTGAGGGGCAGTCAACAGTGTTATGTCAAGGGCTCTTAAGGAAGTCGCACCACTTCCTGATATCATTCTTTGTCTTTTCAGTGTTCTTATTTGCTTGTGGCTTAGACTAGTTGTCCTAATACTGTCCATATTTTTCCTATTCTTTGTTCTGTGGGTTGGGGCTACCCTTTCCTGGCTTTTGTTGTGAGGGGTTCCCAAGCCCAAATTGTCGCGTCTTTTGTTTGATCTTCTGCTCGATTTTGACGGCATATCGGTAGGCTGCGGCCAAGGATGACATATCCAGAAATTCCATTTCTATCTGGATGTATCTATGTAGAGCACTAAAACACTTGAACACTATATTTCTCTATAAATCTTTGATACTCGGCTTGGTGTGCAATGTATGCAAAATATTAGTGAAATCTGGCACTTCTTGGTCTCTTTCTTGCCGCAATGTGGTCCATTTGGTATTAAATTCGTCATAACTTCCATTAGGGTAGTATTGTTCCTTAATAGAATCCATGAAGGATTCCCCAATGGACATGACTATAAATAATGAGGGTTCCTCTATTTCCTTTTTCTCATAGAAGGTTTCCCACCAATATTTGACATGGGGAACGGCTTTGAGGAGCGCAAAAGTAATCTTTTCTCTATTCAAAAAGTTATGGATAGAAAAATACCCTTTTAGTAGATTCAACCACTTGTCTACATCATCTGTGTCTATATTACCTTCAAATATAGGAATATCGAAGTTTATTTGTACCTTGAAGGGGGGGACGCTTCCTCTTGAACAAGATGCATAGCATGTTGGTAGTCACCGAAGGATTTACATGAAACTATTCATCATCTCGTTCATTTGTTGAGTGAGGGCTTCCTCAATCAAAAGTTTGAAATGATCTCATGTCCTGTCATATTTATTTTCTCTTTCCATGAGAGGTCTCTTGGGCGTGCGAGAGATTTTGTCCTCAAGAGAAACAAGCTTGAGACCCAAGTCTTTATACTCTGACCTCGTTGGGGACATGCATTAAGACGACAAGGAGCAGACCGCTCTGATTCCACTGATATAGATTTTATGAGAGGAATGAAATGAATACATATTATTAATAAGTACTTAACACAAAATAACAGAGATACAATAAAACTGGTTTTCTATTCAATAAGGAAATAAGCTAAAACTGTAAAATGAAGCGGAAACAAGCTTGTCAGAATGGTGGCAGCTTATCTCTGAGAAGAGATGTGACGACTGCACTCATTCACAAGAAGATAATTACAATGAGGCTATGGAGGCATTTTTACAATAAACAAGAATGCCAAAACCCCTAGACATCCAAAAACCTAACACTAGGAGATGAAGCGCCAAAATTCATGTGGGCCTCATTTGGGTAAGTTAGTACATTAACTTCTCGGGGTCGTAACTTTTGCATATGATCTTCCTTTTAGGTGTATGATAGCCTGTTGGAAAGGTATCATCAAGGATATTCATTTTGGGGGCTCAATCATGCCTTTGGATATCTTTGAGAAGCTCTATATTGAAAAATCTTCATTTAGGCCCTCAAAATGGCCTCAGAAGTTAAAACAACTAAAAATAGTAAATTGCAAAAATTGCTAGAACACTGTTTTGAGCCAGTTGGAAAAGGTGGGTGGACATCGATATCCACCTGGATAAATCCTCCCTCCTTAGGAAGCAATGGTCTCCATTGCGTTGATTTCCCCCATCAGATGAGGAAATTTCTACTGAATTTGGCCCTGGGTGAGCCACTTGCCTTGGTGCAAGAGCTACCCTTCTTTGATGTCTTGATAAAGATGGATCCTTTGTTGTCGATTTCCCTTGATATGTGTTTCCACAATCTGATCATTAGATGCATATTGTATGCAGTCGGGGTTGAGCTTTTTTGGTGTCAGTTTTTATACTACTTTTGAGGTGTCCAATAATGGTGGGAAATAAGGGCGAAGGAGATCCATGTTGAACACTGGGTACAGACCAAGGAAAGGAGGAATGCTGAGATGAAAAGAATTATCCCCCATGACCTTGGTGATGGTGTATGACCCATAATGGACTAGGTGAAGCTTTCAATGGGTTTCTGTAAGGTGTTCTTTATGCAAGTGAAACCAAACTTTGTCGCCCACCTGAAACTTATGTGGCACCCGATGTTGATCATGGAATTGTTTGTACTTGTCGTTGGACATTTGTAGGATATATTGAACCTATTGGCAGATGTGATGGATCCGATCAATGAATCGGTGGATTTGTTAGCATCATTTGGAGCAGGGGATGATTCGGTCAAGGTGACCGCAAGGGGAAGTGCAACATCTATGGGACCCAATGGCTGAAATCCCAACCCCACCTGAAAGGGCTTGTGGTTGGTTGAGCTATGTAGGGATCAGCCGTAGCTATGTTGGACATAGGGAAGGATCTCATCCCATGTGAGAGGGTTCTGTGAATTATACATGCGAAGGATATGCACAATCATTTGATTTACAACCTTGGTTTGGCTATCTGTCTGAGGGTGGAAGGTCGTGGATTTGGTGATCTTGGTGTCCAACAGTGACCAGAGGCTCGACTAGAATGTTCTTATAAATTGAATGTATCAATCTAAGACAATAGTTTGTGGGATTCCAAAATTTAGCAAGACTCATTCGAAGAAGAGCTTGGCAGTGGCCTATGCTGTGGCGTTCTTCTTGCATGCAACCAAAATCACCATCTTAGAAAAGCAATCAACAACCACAAAAACACAATCGTTTCCCCTCTTGGTGGATGGGAGGCCTGGCATGTAGTTCATTGAGATGGATTCCCATGGCCTGTTAGGAGTAGGAAGAGGGATGCACATGCCTTGTTTCTGAGTGGTCGATTTGGCAATCGCGCAGGCAGTGCAGGACCTGATATACTTGATGACCTCCTATCAAAGTTTCAACTAGTAGAAATGTTTCTGTAGCATTGCCACTGTCTTTTTGACACCGAAGTGTTAGTGGGATTCCCAGATCAGCTTCGCTCACTTACTTGATGGAACACAGATATGGCCCATGAAACAAAACAACCCATCATGATCAATATGGAAATTATCGACAACTGTGTTTTCCCCCAACATTTGGTAGGTGGTGGCAAAGTCTGGCTCTATCTCATAGAGTTGGGGCCATCCATAGGTCTCATGACCATGAGATTCTAGCACCATGGTGAGTGACGCAACTAGTGGTCTGCTGAGGCAATCAACGACGCGAGTGGTGCTTCCTCTTTTATACTTGATGTTGAGGTGGAATTTCTTCAAGTATGTGGACCACTTTTGATGGAGGTCATTCTACAATTTTTCTTGTGTCTGCATGAACTACAATGGCTTGTGATCAGTGTGGATGATGGTCTCCTTCCAAAGAATGTAGTGTCTCCACTAGCGATAAGCTTGCACAATGGAGTATATTTCTTTATCGTAAGTAGGGTACTTTTGGACAACATCTGATAGTGTCTCACTATCATAGGCCACGGGGTGGCTGTGTTGAGTGAGAATGGTGCCCACAACATATTCTGAAGCATTTTTTCTCGATATCAAAGGGTTGTTGCAGGTTTGGGAGTGAAAGTACTGGGGTTGAGCACAAGAGTTTCTTCAAATCATCGAACGCTTGTTGTTGGGACCAGCCCCATGCAAATTTATCCTTACCACCACCCCTGGTTATTTTGTTGAGGGCCCATGCAATATAGGAGAATCCCAACACAAACCTGTGGTAGAAATTGGCAAGGCCCAAGAAGCTTCGAAGCTCAATGAGTGTGGTTGGGGTTGGTCAGTTATGGATGACTTGGATCTTGGATGGATCCACATGTACGTCATGCTGATAAATGATGTAGCCCAGGTAATGGAACATGTCCATGCCGAAGGAGCATTTTTCCAAGTTGGCATATAGCTTGTGTTGTCACAGGTTATGCAGAACCTACCGAATATGATGCAAGTGTTCGGCCAAAGTCTTGCTGTGAATGAGAATGTCATCCAGATACACCACTACAAAACTATTGGTGAATGGTCGAAGGATGTCTTCCATCAAACTCATGAAAGTTGTTGGCAGATTTGTCAAACCAAAGGGCATGACCAACCATTCAAAAAGGCCTTCCTTTGACTTAAAGGCAGTCTTCCATACATATTTTTGTTCTACCAGGACCTGGTGCTAGCCAAACTTCAGATAAATATTACTGAAGTATTTGGCCCCCATGATTTTATCAAGGAGGTCGTCGATTCAGGGAATCAAGTACCAATTTATGACTATGATTTTATTCAGAGCCCGTTGATTGATGCAGAGTCACCAGGCTCCATGTTTCTACTGTACCAACATGATTGGGATCTTGCAAGGTGATGAGCTGAGACGGATGTGCCCCTTATGGAGAAGTTATTTCATCTGTCACTCGATCTCCTCATTCTCTAACAATGAAGGACGATAGACTGGCCCATTGGACAGTGGTGCATCGGGGGTCATATCGATGGGGTTCTTGACCTGGCAATGCAGAGGTACCTTGGTAGGTGTGGAGAATATATCTGAGTATTCTTCCATGACCTTATCTACTTGCTTCTTTTGTGTGGAGAGGTCAGCCACAGAGACCCTTGATGTGGCTGTGATATTTCTCTTATTCTGAGAGAAGATCACGAAGAAGACAAACTTCCTTGTCTGAGAGATGACCTTCCTGCATTCCTTAGAAGAGATCAAGGAAATAGCACTAGGTGGGACTGCCTCGAGTATCCTATACAATTTCTTGTTCAAAGTAATAATAATACTACGAGGCCTAGAATAATATACAACATGACGTTTCCATAAATAAGGTTTTCCCAAAAGAACATCACAAACTTTGAGAGGAGCAACATCACACAATACCTTGTCTTTGAAGGGCTTGATGCCGTATGACAGTGGACACTATTGGCTGATGCGAAGATTGCTTCCTTGGTGGAGCCATCCAATGATGTAGGGTTGTGGGTGCGGTGTTGTCGAAAGGGCCAACCGCTTGATGACCTTTGCTAAGATGAGATTCTTCTAGCTAACTCTATCAATAATGAAGTGCAGCGGGGTGCCTTTTACCCACATCTATGAATGGAAGAGGTGCTCTCCTTCTTTTGGCTCATCTGGTTCACTAGGCCAGATCTTGGTGGTAGCAACAGTGGCACTGTGTTCAACGTTAATGATCCGTCTTCCCCTTTTTGGTTCTGGCTCAGACTCAGAACCCACATCTGATTCAGAGGAATTCACTTCAACTACCAGTGACTGCTTTGAGTGTCACCTATGCGTAGCTGCCGAAATATTTGCGTCGCCTATTGGTAGTTGCCGAAAGATTTGCGCGAAACTATCCATCATCTTGTTCCTTTGTTGAGTGAGGGCTTCCTCAAACAATAGTTTGAAAGGATCTCTTGTCCTGTCATCTTTCTTTTCTCTTTCCATGAGAGGTCTCTTGGGTGTACGAGATCTTTCTTCCTCAAGAGAAACAAGCTCGAGACCCAACTTTTTGTACTCTGACCTCGTTGGGGACATGCATTAAGACGACAAGAAGAAGACCGCTCCGATTCTACTAATTCAGATTTTATGAGAAGAACAAAATGAATACAGATTATTAATAGGTACTTAACACAAAATAATAGAGATATAGTAAAACTGGTTTTCTATTCAATAAGGAAATAAGTTGAAATTGTAAAATGAAGTGGAAATAAGCTTATTGGAATGGTGGCGGCTTATCTCTGAGAAGAGATGTGACGGTTGCGCTCATTCACAAGAAGATGATTACAATGAGGCTCTAAAGGCCTTTTTACAATAAATAGGAATTCAAAAAACCCTAGACATCCAAAAACCTAACCCTAGGAGATGAAGTGCCAAAAGTCATGTGGGCCCTGTTTGGGTAAGTTAGTACATTAACTTCCCGGGGTCGTAATGTTTGCATACGATATCCGTTTTAGTTGTATGATAGCCCGTTGGAAAGGTATCGTCAAGGAGATTCATTTTGGGTGCTCATTCATGACTTAAAATATAATTGAGAAGCTCTATCTTGAAAAACCTTCATTTAGGCCCTCAAAATGGCCATGGAAGTTAAAACTGCTAAAAATAGTAAATTGCCAAAAGTGCCAAAAAACTGTTTTGAGCCAGTTGGAAAAGGTGGGTGGCCACTAATATCCACCTGGATCAGGTAACCTATAAAAAAAACAAGAAGTTTCTCTTAGAGGAGATGTTAGTTATATCTAGTAAATGATTACAGTAAGCATTTATCTCAATAGTGCTCACATGATACCAAGTATTCAATAATAAAACTTTTCAAAGATTGTTATCACAACTATAGTGTTTAGTAGTTATCAAACATGATATGTGTAAATTTGAATCTTATCAACTTAACCAATCAAACCTAGAACTTGGAGTCTTGTCCTCAAGAATGAGTGTGTTTATTTTCTTCCAAGTCTCCTTCACTCAAGATGACAAGTATTTTCTTCAAGCAGTCCTTTGTACTAAGATAATATGATTTCTTGACAGAAAATTGGGTTAGAGAATGAAATCTATAATCTCAACTTTAATCAATCTAATACTTTGAATTTAATTTTAACCAATGATTTGTATGATACTCATAAATTCAACGAATCAAAATAATGATATAACAAATAGATGCATATCAAAATAATCAAAACTGGGGTGCATTGTTCCTATGAATGTGTTGGATCTGAGATCCTTCTGGATCTATGATTTTGTTTTAGAACAAATATCCTTTCTCCTTTAAATACCCTTTAGAATAATGATATAGTTTGAACATATGTAAGTACATACCTATGACAATAACGATAGATAGTGGCACCATCTGGTAGCAGTGACAAGCAATAACGAACCTTTAAAAATTCAAAGGTGCTTCAACTTGTAACTTAAAGTTAGTTGGATATTTGTTATGGTAAGAGACACTAGGACAATAGAAATCAGTCCCAACACTTCACAAAAAAATTTCACTGCAACTGGTACTGCAGCTAGTGTTGGCACTGTAGTTGGTGTTGCAACTGGCATGAAGGAACTGGAACTGCAAATTCAACTAATACTACAATAACAACTGCAAATGGTACTTCAATTGCAATTGCAACTGCAACTTAGGGTTTTATGAGGAAACTCTATTTTTTTCAAACTTCAAATTTCATAATTCTGATCTAGGGACTAGATGCGCCTTTGTAAGGAGAACTTCTAGATGTGGTTACTTCCCCCAATGTCCTCCTTAAACAGGGAAAAATTCCCACTTAGGGTTTATATAGAAACCATAATTCTATGACAACTGGAATACTGAAAATTGGATTGTGAGTTGGTCTCTTTCAGGCCTGCTTTGATACCATGTCGAAGTTTTTACTTATACAACTAGAAGTTGCGATTATTCTTTATTATTATAATACTTTAGCACATTAGCTGCTTAAATAAGATCACTGAAAGAGAGGCAATCGCATAAACAATAGAGACACATAGAAAATCATGGGAAACCCTCATGGGGGAGAAAACCCAGGAAAAACTTCCTCAATATAGATAGACCAAAGACCAAACATAATATCCTCCTCTACTCCTTCACTAGGAAGAGTAGTGCAACAATTAAATAAGAAATACCAAGAGATATACCAAAAACCTCCTTGGCGTCACCCTCATTTGCAGTAGGTTCTCCTCCAATACTTGCGCACTACAGAGCTAGATGGTGAGTATGTCCAAATGAGGTGTTGTCCTCTCTCATTAATAGTGGTATGGCCAACCTATAAGTAGGTATGGGTTGACCTGTCACTTTACCCTCTTAATTTACATTTAATTGTCAAGGCACAATAAGGATGACTTTTTCTAAGGCAAAATAGGGCCTAATTCAATATAATACAATAATATTATTCAACTCTCTCTCAGGTAGAATATTCTTCAAAGTTACAATATTTCAATAGAATTGGGAAATAATATAGATCAATGGATTACTGATCAAGATGCTATACACAATTCGTGGCCTTGGCCCTACAAATATAACTAAAATTGATGATTATTTTAATATCTTCTTGTTTGTAATTCAATTTTGCAAACCCATCCACTAGTTCATATTATTTCTCTATTTATTTTGATCACTCTTAACTCTTCTATGATATTAATACGGTTACTGTTTGGCAACACAGGTATTCCAACAGAGGATGAAAACCTTTAGTAACCACTCACATAACCATATCAAATATTAACACACCGATGTTTTCATGTGGTAAAACCCCTATGGGGAAACATCCACGGCCCCAGCCAACGTGGCCACTTGGAGCAGTTTATTAATGTAAAAGAAAAATATTACAGAGACACTTTACAAGAGATTTTCTCACAATCGATCATCAAAAAATGAACATACATGCTCTTTAAATAGATATCATGGACCAATTGGCTATTAATCCATAGATCAATGGTCATTAAGATCGAGGAGAGTATGAATCATCGAATCACTCTATGTTGGGAACATATTGTGACCGTCGGATTTCCTAACTACAAATGGATACTAATGCATACTATAGAAACACACTAAGAAACACACTTTTACCTAATGACACATTAGACCAAGTAGATCTTAACTAACTCCTAAGTGTCTAAATATCCTAACATCCCCCCTTAAGAACAACTTGGGATAGGATTAAAGGATTTACAATGTTGACACAATAGGAGAAGGAAGGAGGCATTATAACCTATCCCCCCTTAATGACAGCTTCCTAAACTCCTAACATAGATCAAATTTTGGAAAACTTCGCTTCTGTAAGAGACTTTGTGAAAATGTCTGGAACTTGGTCCTCTGTAGGGAAAAAGAGCACTTCAATAACTTGATCATGAATGAGTTTTCTAATGAAGTGCATGTGTAGCTCGATGTGCTTGCTGTGCTGATGTTGAACTGGGTCTTTGGCAAGATTTATGGCACTTTGATTGTCACACCAAAGGATGGTTGGATGCTACTGCTCAAATCCAAACTCTGAAAGGATCTGTCGAAGCCACAAGGCTTCTTGAATTTCATTTACTGTTGCTCGATACTCTGCTTCTACTGAAGAAACTGCAATCACATGTTGTTTCTTATAGGCCCAAGTGACAGGTCCTGAACCAAGGCTAAAAACATAACCTGTAGTAGACTTCCGATCATCAGGATCATCGACCCAATCTGAATCAGTGAAACCAACCAATAAAGGAGTCCCCCCTGAACTGTAATGTATCCTGAACTGAATTGTACCATGGACATAGTGAAGTATCCTTTTAGCTGCTTTCCAATGGCTTTCATGGGGTGTTTTCATATACCAGGAAACAATACCAACATCAAAGGAAAGATCAGGACAGGTATGAGTCAAGTATAAGAGGCTACCAACTAACTGACGGTATAGGGTGGCATCAACTTCAGGACAAGTACAGGTGGCAGTGAGCTTGACTTTAGACCGGAAGGGAGAAGGGGTTGGTTTACAATCATCCATGTGAAAGCAACTAAGAAGGTCACAAGCATACTTAGACTGGGAAAGAAAAATTTCTTCATCGGTTTGCAAAACTTGGAGGCCAAGGAAATAGTGCAAAAAAACTAAGTCTATCATTTAAAATTTATTCTTAAGGCTAGTTTTCACATGGTTTAAAAGTTTTGAGTCACTACTAGTAAGGATAAGGTCATCAACATAAACGAAAATGATTATGAGTTGGATTCATACTTTCTTAGTATAGACATTAGGATCAGAATGGCATCTAGAGAATCTGGTGACAATAAGAAAGCTACCCATTTTGGCATACCAAGCTCGGGGAGCTTTCTTAACACCATAAAGAGATTCTTAAGGCAACAAACAAGGCTAGAGTCATTCTGGACATATCTAGGAGGTTGTTCCATCTAGATTTATTCTTTCAAAATGCCATGCAAGAAGGCAGATTTAACATTCATCTGATGGACCTCCCATTTATGTGAGGCAACAAGGGCAAGAATAAGGCAGATGGAATTCATTTTGGCTACAGGGGTAAAGGTTTCATTATAGTCAATTCCTTCAACTTGGGAAAATCCTTTGGCAACTAATTGAGCCTTATGTCTTTCAACACTTCCATCTGATGCATACTTAGTTCTATAGACCCATTTACATCTGGCAAGTTTTTTTCCTTTTGGAAGAGGTACAAGATCCTAAGTATCGTTTTCTATTAAAGATCGATACTCTTCATTCATTGTTGTATCCCAATATGGATGACTTGAAGCTTCTGCAAATGTCTCTGGATAATAAGTCTCTAAAAATTGAGCCAAAAGAGAAGTGGCTCACTGGAACTGTGAACGTGTTCGACGCTAATCTGAAGGATCATCGACAAGATCACCAAATTCTTCTCGTGTTGAACGGACCCATATAGGAAGTGGTGGAACTGGTGCGAGTTCAGGTTCAAAGGACTCATCTGGAGGAAGGTGAGCATGTGGAGGTGTATTTTCATCCTCACTATCATCATCTAAAGGAGAAACTAGAATAGGAACAAAATAAGGCACAAATGTCGAAGATGGCTCACAGGTCAAAGAAGGCACAACCGCCAGATTAGGCTCACAGGCCAAGAGATTTTCATCAAATTTAACATATCTTCTAAGAATAATTTCATTACAGTGTGGTTGAAGAAGTCTGTAACCTTTTACATCTTCAGAATAACCAAAAAATATACAATTCTCACTTTTAGGCTGCAATGCTTTCCTTTTCTCATCAGGAGTGTGAGCCCATGCTATACTGCCAAATACATGGAAGTGACTTACATTTTGTTTAATTTTAGTTCAAGCTTCTTCCGGTGTTATATTTTTAAGATCCTTTGTGGGAGTGTGATTGACTATGTAATTTGCACAATTGATTACTTTAGCCCAATACTTTAGACTTAATCCCTTAGATTGGATCATACAATTAACCATTTCTTTTAATGTGTGGTTCTTTCTCTCAGCAACACCATTTTTTTGTGGTGTATATAGAACAATGTGTTGCATTTGGAGGCCCTGTGTAGTGCAGTAACTTGTAAAATTATTGTTCACATATTCGCCTCCATTATATGTTCTTAACTTTTTAATTTGATGTCCAAATTGCTTTTAAACAAGGGCCTTGTAGGCCAAAAACTTGTCAAAACCTTCGCTCTTAAGTTTTAAGAAGTAAACCCAAGTACGTCTGGAAAAATCATCAATGAAAGTTAAGAAATACTTGCACCTAGAAAAAGAAGGGGAAGAAAATGGACCACACAAATCACTGTGAACAAGCTGCAAAGGGCCTGAAGCATGCCAAGAGGCATGTTTGTCAAAACTGTCCCGATGATGTTTTCCGAGAACACAACTGGCACAAACACCATATTTGCATGAAATAGGAGGAAGACTAGTCACCATCTGTTGATTACATAGTTGTTCCAATGAGCGATAGTTTAGATGAACAAATTGCTCATGCCAAAGTTTTCTCAAGTCATCACTATGAGCAACAAAAACTGATGAAAAAGTTGATGACCCAAAGTTGTCAAACTTGTAAAACCTGGTAATATCATCAACAATTCCAGTTGCAAGAACATGCTTAGGATATTTTAGATCCTTGATTACAACTTGGTGAGGTGAAAACTCTATGGTTTTACCTTCACCTGAATGAGTGATTTGATAGACTGATAGAAGGTTACAAGAAATACTTGGAACACATAATAAATCATTGAAATGACCATTATCTACTTGAATTGTTCCAAATCCTACAACACTAAGAGATCTATCATCACCAAAAAATATTTTCTTGGTGTTGCATTCATTTAGAGCAGAAAATATGGCTTTATCCTTAGCCATATGATAAGATTCTCTTGAATCAATAAGCCACTCATCAAAAGAAGAAGTAGAAGTTGTGTTGAAGGAGAAACCAGAAGCAGAAAGTGCATGTCCATGAGAAGAAGAAGAAGAAGTATAATCAATACTAATGTTGTACTTCTTCATCGCTGCTTCTAAAGCTTCCATATTCTTGAAACATTTAGACTCATCATGACCATATTTATCACAAAAGTTGCAATGTCTATCAGTCCTCTTAGTTTTATATTTTTCTCCTTTGTCACCATTAGGAGCAGAAGTTGTCTGAGTGGGTTTGGGACCCTTATGTTGCTTGTTGTTGTAGCAAGGATGTTGCTTCTTGGGATACTTGGGTTTATCTTTCTACTAGGCAACTAAGGCTTTGTTGGAGGTACCTGCAATGTTGATCACTCCAAGTTGTACAAGCTAATCTTCCTCTCTAATCGAAGAAGCACAAAAGGACTCAAGAGTGGGTTTTTCATAAGCTTTCCCTAGAGCCTCTCTCATGGCATAAAAGGTAGATACAAACACATAATATGCACTACCTAGCTTAGAAAGAATAAGATAAATGCAACGCTCTTCCTCCATTTTTATCTTACATTCTTCGCATAAAATTATGAGTGTTTTAAACTTAGATAGATAGTCTCCAAGGAAAGAAAATCACTTGGACTCAAGGTCAATACTTGATTTTCTAACTGTTGTGCTCAAATAATATTAAGTTTACCAAACACAGATTCAATCTTTTCCCAAGCTTCTTCGGGGTCATCAATTTCTTGAAGGTGGTACCTTAAATCAAGAGATATGGACATTCCGATTAGTCCATGTGCTTTGTCACTCCTATTATCCCATTTTACTTTCTTATCATCATCAGTGGGTGTTGTTTCATGTCCCAAGGTAATCCGGTACAAGCCTTTACTTCTTAATAAATCTTCCATATGAGATTTCCATTAGAAGTAGTTGGTGCTGGTAAGCAAGAGATTACTTGTAGAATCCATATTAAATATGCAGATAATATGGACTTAAAAACTAAAAATGATGAACTGGATGGAAAAATCTCGAAACGTTATGCGTTTTTAAAAAAAAACGGCACTAAAAACAGACTTTGGATGTGAGAGTTATGCCCTTTTAAAAAAAAGGCATATACGATAACCAAATGACCACGTGATAGTGTAATTTGCTTTATGAAGTGACCCACTTTTATAAAGAGAAGTGGGGATCAATTTTACAATGAAGTTACTTTATAAAAGAAAAGCTGCATGCAAAATAAATAACTCTAAAATAAAATATTAAAGCTACTTATAGTGATTCACTTTTATACTTGAAGTGAAATACACTTTACAATTTTAGCATGAAATTAAAAAAAAATAAAGTAACAAAAGAGAGACTTGAGCTCAAGACCTCTTACTTAATAAGGCAACTTTTAACCAAATGATCTATCAAAGCATATTGTAATGTTTAGAAGGAGGATTGGGATTGTTGTTGTTGTTGTTGAAGACGACCTTGGAGAGCATGCTAAAAAAAAAAACTCTTTTCACACAAGAAAATTTTTTCTCTTCTCGATGACAACAAGGGTTAGATATCGGTTAGCTTACCTGGAAGATGCACCTTTTCCTATCTGTTTCTTATTTTCCGAGATCGTACAAGGTGCAGGGCAAAGAGAATATGAATATCTAAAAGAGTAGAAACCCAAAAATAAATAATACAAAACCAAAATAAAACCAAAATACTATGCAAAATTTTTAAAAAATGCATATTCAAGATTTATACCTCTGGATCTAACTATAATGGTTGTATCTTGCGCAAATGGAAACCTTTTTGAGTGAAAAGAAAAGTGTTCTTGAATGAAACGAGTTCTCTGGATGCAATGGAATAGTCCTCTCAACCCGAAAATGTACATAAATGACAGAAAATGGAGATGAGGCAACTCGGCTTCATGATCTTGATCTACAATAGGAGTGGGTCTTCAAACATGCTTTGATACCATGTTCGACAATGCAAGCATTCCAATAGAGGATGAACACCTTCAGTAACCACTCACATAACCAGATCAAGGATTAACACATCGATGTTTTCACGTGGTAAAACCCCTATGGGGAAACATCCACGACCCCAGCCAACGCGGGCACTTGGAGCAGTTTATTAATGCAAAATAAAAATATTACAGAGATATTTTACAAGAGAGTTTCTCACAATTGATCATCGATAAATGACCCTCTATGGTCTTTAAATAGATATCATGGACCAATCAGTTGTTAAGCCACATATCAATGGTCATTAAGATCGAGGAGAGTATGAGCTGTCGGATCACTCTTTGTCGGGAACATATCATGACCATTGGATTTCCTAACTACAAATGCATACTAATGCATACTAAAGAAACACATTAAGAAACACACTTTTACCTAACGACACATTAGACCAAGTAGATCTTGACTAACTCCTAAGTGTCTAAATATCCTAACAGTTACTTCCCTACTTTTTTTATACTTGTAGTTAGAACCCTCTCTATAGATTATATACCCATGTTTCATACAATAGAGGTTATTGAGATCACATACATGCTTTGTCTACTCAGTAATTTTGTAAATTTTTGTATTTTTCCTCTTTAAAAAATATATAAAATAATGCTTTTACTCATTAGAAAAACACCAATTGCAATGTATGAAGTGGAAAATCATTTTCTTATAA
>JASDQU010243885.1:106555-118321 GCA_032191745.1 Picea mariana
CTAAAAAGAAGCATCTAGAGGAAGATCCTTCTAGAAGCAGAAGCTTCTATTAGGTCTTCTTACATCCGCCTTATTCTATTTTATTGAAAGGTCTTATTAATATTGACCTTTATTACATCCGAATACATTGATCTACCTATGTGCGGGTTAGGACCTTAACATACTGTTTCATCGACTTGTAAGAAGTAAGCTGCAATATTCTCATCTTCCTTGATATTTAGTTGTTCGAACTGACCTCTATAAGTTTGAGGTTTTGTTGCTTTGAATTTTGAATCTCCTTCATAAATATTTTGAAGCTTGTCCCAAATATCTTTAGCAAATTTACAATATATAACTTTGGTGTATACTGATTCACAAATACTATTCATAAGTGCATTTGTGGCTTTGGAATTATTTTGACCGAGTTTTATTTCTCTTTCATTTATCTACAAAACTATTGGTTCTTGGTATCCATCTACAATTGATTTCCAAATTTCAAATCCATGTGCATGTATATATGTTTTCATCCTTCTGCTCCAAAATGCATACATCTGTCCATCAAAATGTGGTATTCCATTTTTATACATGTTGTTTCTCTCCATGATATACCTTTTAGTGGTTAAACTGATTTCTGAAGGAACCTGCTCTGATTCCAATTGTTGTATTACTGAGAGGGGGGTGAATCAGTAATAAAAAAAATTCAATCCTTTTTCACCATAAAATGCAAGTGTTATATCAACGTAGAATTATCATCCAATAGTTGAAGAGTAAATAAACAATGAACAAATGATCAATCATACACATACACAATACACCAGTGTTTTACATGGAAACCCAAAGCGGGAGAAAACCACATAATTCTTTTTCTTATATGTATTTAAGAATTACATTCATTGGAAGCACCAACTTCCTTTGTTTTCCAGTTGAAACTGGAAGGAGGCTCTAACCCCCTAGTTTCTCAGGATACAACCTGAGGGAAGCTCCAACTCCCCAATTCTCTGGCTACAACCAAAAGGAGGCTACAACCCCCTATGTTCTCCAGATACAACCGGAAGGTGGCTACAACCACATGTCCTTGCCCCGTCCAATCGCCTTGAAATATAAGTGCAAAATGTAGAAACTGAATATGTCACTGAGAAACCTATCACTGTATACTCATCAACAAATCTGATCTGATCACATACATCTCAAATGTAGAAACTAAATATGTCACTGAGAAACCTATCACTATATACTCATCAACCAATTTGATCTGATCACACATACCTCAAACATAGAAACTTAATATGTCACTAAGAAACCTGTCACTGTATACTCATCAACCAATATGATCTAATCACATATACCTCAAACACTATACCACAAGTTTGTACCTCAAACCATGTGTTATAACCTCACTGTTATACAACCTCTATTTGTACCAATAAATTCAACAACATACCTCAACCAAAATCCCTCAAACATGAACCAATACTAAACTTCAGTAGATCTTCCTCAGATCAACTCTACAACAAGATATAACTCCAAGAGGGCATCCAACATATTTACAAGGAAAAACCTCAACTTGATTCATAAATTCATCACTACACATATGAGAACCATACCTTTTTTTCTTATTGTAGCGTTTTGTTGCTGCGAATCCACTGTCGCGATTTTTCTGCTGCACTTCTTCTGCTACGGTTTTTCTGCCGCACTTTTTCTGCTACGATTTTTCTGCCGCACTTTTCCTGCCACACTTTTTCTTCCACATTTTTCTTGCCACACTTTTTCTGCTGCAGTTTTCCTACCACATTTTTTCTGCCGCACTTTTCCTACCGCACTTTTTGTGCCACACTTTTCTCTATTAATAATACCTACCCAAATAACCTTTCACAAAAGTATATATTCAATGATATTCAAGTGTGTTTTTAATGAGAGACCCTTGCCTCTTATTTATACTTTTATGTAGCTTCCTCAAGGGGTTACATTCTAACCATCTTAACCCACTTTCCTTATTTTAGGGTTAACCCACTTATAACCACTTGTCCACTTAACTTAACCACTTTCCATAATTAGCAAGTTCTCCATTAACTTTATTATTTAAATAATTTCTTTTGCATCCTATTTGACTTATAATACACTCATCACTTCACTTTATTATTTAAATAATTTCTTCTTTTCAAACACTTTGACTACTTTAACCTTTTGGGGCTTCTAGATGACTCATGAGGGTTCTCCAACTTCACATGGCCATAACTCTCTAACCATGAGGAGTTATGTGATGTTCCACATACCACCGGAAATGGCATGACATGTACTATCCATCTAAAATGGTTTTACTTGCAAATATATCAAAACTCATACCATTATCCATCAAACACACTTGGGTCCATTACGCAAACCTTTGTGCTACCAGAATTCGTTGCCGAACTTTCTTCAAGGGTTGACATCAATGACAACCAACCCAATTAATAAACAAAAACCTCCTCCCTTTATTAGAAGTGTGATTCCATGATCATTAGGGTCATATTAAACACAATGAAATGATTTTTTTTTAAAATCTACAAGCTTCTTGCCTAATGATTATTTAATCTACATACCTCTTGCCTCATTATTCACTAATACATGGTTATATAGAATGACATAAAACCTTCTAGAAAGTGAAATCATAGTATTGAGGAAAAAATAGGATAGAATCGATCATAAAATAGAGTTGAATACCTCACAATAATATTCAAAATCATTTACAACAGTTTCACAATAATCTATGCATAGCTTTCATATAATTTCAAGGGTATGGGCGATCTAGCCTCTTTTTTTCAAGAGGTCAATGTAAGAGTAAAAATGGTTCAAACCAATCAATAACCATCTCATTTAATCCCTTAAAAACATTCACATCAAATACCAAGACTTTTCATATACAACAAACAAAAATTGTCTAGGGTATGAGGGATTTGAGTAGCCCTTCTTGACTTGAATGTATTTTCACCTTTTGGGGAATGAAACAGATGAATCTAATTTTGAAATTTGGTGAGCATGTGGATATTAACATTAGATATCAGATTTAAAATTTTAATGCCAATGAAAATCACATGGCCAAGTTATAGTAGAATGTTATCTACAACCATTTTGTGCTTTTAGGAGTCATACAGATAAATTTGAAACTAATTTTTGGTGAGAATGTAGATATTGATTTCAACTATTTTATTTTAAAATTTTCACATCATTGGACATCATATGACCATGTTATAGAATAATTTCATCTACAACCATTTTTTGTTTTTAGAAGTCATACCAAGAAATATGAATGCGATTTTTGGTGAGCATGTAGATGTTGATGTCATATACTTTTTGTTAAAATTTGAACATCAATGGACATCGTATGATCAATTTATACTATATTTTCATCGACATCCATTTTGCATTTTTTAGGGCCATATTGGTAAATTAGAGGCTAATTTTGGCGAGCATGTGTGGATATGTACTAGCTAATTGCACTCCAAATTTTGTCTTTATTAGACTTCATATGAAATTACTTTATTAAAAATACAAAACAAGTTTTTAATGCATTTCTACAAACATTTTGCATGTATGAGGTTTATCAATGCAATACTATACAAATTTTACAATTTAATAACTTATAAAAACAAACCATTCACTCAATAAAATTTACATAATTTCCATGGCATGAGCTCAAAATAAATAATAATAGCATGCATGTACATTTCATTATGATTCAAATCTTAATAAAAAAATAAAAATAATATGCTTATCCTTCATAAAATGAGTTCCAAGGAAGCTGACTACGAGTGAACCATTTTCCTCCCAACCATAGGAAATTCCTTTGTGAATTCCACCCCCGTGTTGAGCTATGAAACCACCAGGGTGAGGAAGAGTTGTCAAAGCTCCAAAATCACTCTTCTCTTTACCACAATCTTCCAAACCAACCCAAAAAATCCAACAAAATTGTAGAGGTTCAAGAAAGTACTTCCCTCCTCAATCTTGGTGTCTAATTCCACATGATAGTTCCTCTTTCATCTCTCCATGGATCCTATGATATTTGGGTTGCTCTTTTTTCATTAAGAACTCTATTCTCTCCTTAAGAATTTCCTTTTTTCTCCACCTTCTCTTCCTAATTTCTCCACTTTCTCTTCCTAATTCATTTTTTTTTTGCATGAATGAAGGAGAGGGAAAGGAAGAGTTCTAATCCTACTCTTCCACTTCCTTAATGATAGGGATCAAGATTCCTATTGGGAATCTCTTTGATTGCATGAATATAGGAATTGGTTTCTTCAATATAGGAGGTAGGTATTTAAGGATAGGAAATAAGTACTTAGAGTAATTAATCATTTCACTAGGCTCATAATTGTAATATCATAGATATTATGATAGAATGTTAAAATGAAAATCACATGAAAGAGGTTGTAGATAGAATATAGTAGTAACCATGATACATAGGTCAATTCCTCCCTTATACCCCTTTAGCTTTACCTTTTGGTGGAACCATAGCCCCATCAGTGTTTCCCCCCTCCAGTCAACATTGGAACCTTTTATTGTATTCATAATGATCATGTTTAGATGTCTTTAAAATCACCATGGTAAGTCTACCTCATGGAATGAAACAAAGCATAGTAATGAAAAACATAATTACAATATAAAAAAGATCAAGTTCAAAGGGTTGAGACTTGCGTTTTACATGTGTCCTGTTATAAAACTTGTTGAACCTCTTATTGAATTCTAAACAAGATTCTCCATTTCTTCTTTTAAGGGTTTAAAAATCGGTAAGATAATATTAGTGGTCTCTTTTCTCACCCCATTGATTTATGAAAGTTGTGTGGAGTGCATCCCAACTTTCAATTGAATAAGGGGGTAGATTTCAAAACCACTTTCTTAGGTCACACTCCAGGATCTTAATGAAAATCCTCATATAAACATCTTCATGTTCAATAGCCAAATTATTTGTGCTATCCTGAAAAAGAAGCGATGTGATCCTCAATTGTAGTTTCAATATCTCCATTATACTTGGGAAGGATTTTCAAGTAGTTTTTAGACATGTTATGCAAGTTCCGAGGAAGAGATAAAGGTCCATATCGAGTGATAACCCAAGGATTAACTCTAGGAGGCATAATGTGTTGAATGATTAAGTTCTTGGTCTGATGAGAGATGGGAGTATGTTTGGTTGGTGTTGGTTTAATGATAGGGGAGACTTTTCCAGGTGGTGACCAAGTAAAACCTAAATCAGATAAATCAAGTAAAGGTATTTCTCCCATTAAAGAAGTACCAATGTTAAGAATTTCGGGAGGAATTTTAGACTCAAGATAATTTTCAATATATTTGGATTAAAGAATAATATTTTCCTCAATAATGAGTGTACCTGAAGATGAAGAACCTACTTTTTGTCTTATGTTTTCTTGAGAGATAAACTTCTCTAGATTAGAATGTATTGGAGTCTTTAGAGGGTCAAGATTAGAATGACTATGTCTTTGAATTTGCTCTAGCTTAAAATAATGTAGTCATCAGGTAAAAATGAGTTCAAATATTCTCTGATTAAAATACATAGTCTATTTTTTTTTTCACCATCAAATAGAAAAAAAACAATTCATGTATCACTTCCTAGGGAATAGAAATTCAAAACTTCATTCCCCAACAATGGTGTCAAAATGAATGTTGTTCCCTAGGTTTTTCCCAGTGAGGGAACAATACCAAGGAACCCTATGAATGTTTTTACACCTTCCTACTTTGGTCTTATCTGAAAGAATTTAGAATGTAGAAGGTGTATCCCTCATTATAGGAAAATAATCAGATGGAGAGACATTTTCACACCAATTAATAATTAATTTGAAATGAAATGAACAACACAACAATCAATCTTCTAAAGATAGGAAAATTTATGTAATTCAAATCATACTTTTAAATGAATAAAACAAGACTTTGAACTTTAAATCCCATCAAGTGTGATAAATTGATGTAATTATAAATAAGTATTTCCTCATAAATTCTTAAAAAAATGTGTTTCCTCATAAATAAGTAATTTCACAATAGAAAATAAATAAACAAATCAAAACGTAATTATGACTCAAGAGAAATGCTTCATATGAATTACCCAACTAGCAGATACACAATATTGAATCCTAAGTATTTCCACATAAGAAAAATATTCCCTTAAAAATTCATAACGTTGCCATCAACAATATAGATATTAATTAGAAATATTATATAACGTTGACATCAACAATATAGATATTAATTAGAAATATCATGAACTAGATAAGGAAACAATGATTATTATAATATAAAGATCATATCTTTAAATAGAAGAAATAAAGAACAATATCAAAAGAAAAGATTAATTCAAAATTGAACAAAAGGATATACTATTTAGAATAGTGATGAATATATCAAAAGCTTATCAATATTTAGTGGTGCCATAAATGGTTCAAAGTAAATTAAACATTCTTATGAGAGCGAGTTCTTTTCAAAGCAATGTATGACTTTCTTCCAGAAAATGTCGACCCTTCTACCTTATGAGTCTTCTCCTTATTTAATCTCTATCCCTAACCATTTCTATAACTATCTCATAGAATTTATGACACATTTTATTCGTTGAAGCTAATATTTTCCATTTGTCACTTTGAGATATTAGTACCTAAACTTTTGATTTTTGGCTAGATGATATATTTTTTGCTTGTTGAGGACGTGGTCTCCCCTTCTTTGTTATGAATCCCTTGTCCTTTGATGACATGTCCTTATTTTTTGATTGAACATCTTATTTTTCCTTCACCGCCAACTCTTTTTCTTGACGCTCATGTTGAACCATTAATGGATTTTTGAGTTTGTAGCGCTTTATTTTGTTCTGTTCCATTCCTGAAGGATTACTTTGACTGAGCACTTTTTGATAATTAATCTCAAATTCACTAAGCAAATACAAATAAAAATAGGTCCTTATGAGAAATAATGTTGAAAAATCATGAAGCAAAGAATTATTAATGTGTTTTTTAGATGAAATATTTTCATCGTGATCAATGGAATATTGATCGTCACAACAAGATATTAGAGTAGTATCATACACATGTTTTGGGTACATCCAGAGGTCATGTTTTCATGAGAAAGGAAAACCATCTCCTAAATAGGAAGAAATTGATCCTTAAATCCCCTCACCAATTCCTTGACTTCATTAATTTTGTTCTACAAAGACACAATTAACTCTTTCTTTTCACTTCCCTCTTGATATTAAGAATAATATCAATCCAATCCTTTACTCCTACGGCTTCCAAATATATATTTGATAATTAATTAAGAAATTAAATCGCTTGCTCGCTTTCCTCCATCTTTGATGATATATCAGAGAATAACTTGTTGATTTCAATCTATGCATTAACTATTATGAAGATTTCAAAATAATGGAAAAGCTCCAAATGTGATCTAAAATCCCACATTTTCTCTATGATCCCATCCCATATTTGATGCTTGAACTCAATTAAACACTTCATCCATGGGACTCGATTTAGTGTTTTCTTCAACAATTTGTTTATATCATTCTGAGCCTTCTTTAGCCCATAAATTTCTTCATATTTTTGTTTTAACTGATCTTTCAATCATGGATAATTTTAAGGATGGAAAGTTATATTAAAATGTAGAAACCTGGGCTAATATTACTAGTCCTTAATATGCAAAAATGTAAAAGGTTTGGCAATAGTTTTCTAAAAATATTCAAATTTCTAAAGATTTTATATAGTTTATATAAAATTTTGGAGATTTTTAAGGTAAAATAATTTTATTTTATGGAATTTGAGTGAATCATTTAAAAAAAAAATGGAAATTTGTGAATCTTTTTCTAGGAAAAAACCATGGAAAATTAACCCATTTTTAAAATTTATCCCCTAAAATCATCTATGCTCTCAATCCTTCTAATTCTAACTCTTTTCCTTTCTTTATTTCATCAATCTTGTCTTTATTTATTTTCTTTGATTTGGTTAATCAAGTCAATGACTTTCACTTTTTACACTGTCATCTCTTCTAATAAATCATCAACATTATCTTCATTAGTAGAAAGATTGAGAATCTTATCAACATATTCATCAAAACCTTCAAACAAATACTTAAATTTAGAAGATTTTTCTGCCAAGTCTTTTTTCAACCTTTCTATTTCAAAAGATAATTTTTCTGATGTCTTTTCCTTTTCTCTCTCAAGACCTACCAATATTCTAACCATTTGTGAATTAGTCTCTCTTAATATTACATTCTTTGATGCTAACAAGTCTTTTTCTTTATAAGCATCAATCAATTCTTTATATTTTACCAATTCACTTTGAGGAATCTTGAGCTTGGACTTAAAAGTATTTGTTTCCACATCCTTTGATTCCATTATACTTTTAATGTTTTTTCTCCTCTTAACTTGATTCAACAGAGTTACCATCTTGTTATCCAAATCTTTAACCATTGTAACATTAACTCTATTTATAATCCTTTTGTTTTTAAGTTACACATTAAGATTTCTCACTAAGCTATGCAACTTATTTACATTTACTGTGGATTGGATTAATCTTCAAGATACCATTTCTCTAGTTTGCTTGTGCCACTCCATCATATATGTAGCATTAAGTTGATTTAAATATACTTGTACATATGTGGTTTTATACTTATATTGTTTTGAAACTTTTGTAGTATTAAGATGTAGCACCAATAAATTAAATTTACTCCTTTCTTGATTAATTGATGCCAAAAATAGAGGAGCTCCAAAATATTCAGACTCCAGTTGAGTTTCATGACCCACTTTCAATTGTTTATCATCCTTGTTACTATTTGTAGGAAGCTTTGTTATACTTCCCTATTGAGATTCTAATGGTATCTCACTATTCATCACCATATCTTGACTTTTATCAATAGAGTGAGGAGCAACTGACATAGGAGTAGAAGTAATGACCAACACAATTTCATTTGATCTCTTGGGTTATAATTCTTCTAGCAAATCAATATTTTCAGTCAAATATTCTTTTGAACCCTCTTTTGAATCTATTTGAACAACATTGACATACTATGAAGCATCTCCCCAAATATTTTCTCTTTTTACTTCAACTTCATTTGACATTTATAACCTTTTATTTTATTCTTCTTCTCTTGCTCTTTTGGATCTTCCTTTTCTAAACTCATTGTGGTAGCACTTGCTTGTTTTTTAATGTTGGATATCTGGCTTGCTTCAACTATATTGCAGTTAGGATCTACAATATTTGTAATTGAACTAGGCATCATTGTGGAATTTGTTTTTGACACATTTTTTCTTTGATGTATGTACTTGCTACTTGCATTTTTATTAAAATTGCACCTCTTCCTAGGTGTCTTTGTTAGTTATCTTCTCAATATGATGATTAGAATGATGAATACAAGGTGTATAATTTAGAGTTGTGTGTTGCTTTGAAACTAGATGATATTGGTCATATTTCCAAATATTTCCCTTCTTCAAGTTTAACAAAGAAATCATTTTGGAAATAGTACCTGTGGCAGATATTTGTTTTACAAGAAAGGGGAAAACTTGAAAATACACTATTAAAGAAGATTTTTGGCCTTTTGATACAAAATGTAATTGATCTGTTGCAAGTATTTGTCTAAGATATTCTAAGTCAAAAATACGAGGTGATATATACATGGGTGAGAGGTAGGGATCAATATCACAACCATACACTTGAATTATAGTGTAGTCTTGATCTAAGTACTGATCATCTATCCTATTTTTTGGGCTTAATTGGAGAAATTTACGAAACTCCACTGGCATTTGGGATGGTTTTTTTCCAAAAAGAAGAGTATATGCATGAAACAAGAATTGTTTGGCAATCTGCATGTAATTCCCATTTGATATGGTATTTGATAAAACACGAGTCCATTAAAAAACTAAAAAAGGTTTTCCCTATTCATCCTACATTCTAAGGTCAATATGTGGGAAAAAATCATATTGGAAATACAAGAACAAGTGCATCAAATAAGATTGATATTGAAACTTTTTAAAATCATGAAATGCACATAATGGTTCATGAATGGTTGTCGCTAGAAATTATGCAAAACTACATTCAACTAGAGGTGAACCAGATAAAGGTGATATATCATTCATAATACATAGAATAAATTCATCTACATTGGAATCATCATTATTTCCAAGTATAAGAGAAATCATAAATATCATTTTCTAAGGAATTGGGGAAAACAATGAAGATATCATGGCAAAGAAATTGGGAATGGAGCCCTCATCCTGTAAGAATTGATGAAAAAATCATTTTTTCCCATTAGGTGCCCAACTATTAACTATGTCCACTAACTCATCCCCATGAATTGAATTAGGAGGAGTTGGTAGGAGAATCATAGAAGTAATAAATTATGGTGTAATAGTTATGATTTTTCTTGTACCATCTATAGAAACTACAACACGACTAGAAGTCTCGTACAATTTTGCAAAAGTCTTAATTAAGTCTATATCACATAAATTTGGGGGTATCATAGTTTATGTTAAACCACTTGATCCAGATGGATTTCGGTGGCCTCCCACCTATTCCAATTGGCTCATTTTGGTAGTTTTCCAATTTGGCAGTTTTTTCCCTAGTTTTCGGGTCTCTCACTTGCGGGGCCGTTTTGAGGCCCTAAACAACGGTTTTTATGTTATAATATTTACACAATTAGGAGTTATTTAACATCTACTTGGTATAATTTGTCGTTAGGCAAACGTGTGTTTCTTAGTGTGTTTATTTAGTATGCATTAGTATGCATTTGTAGTTAGGAAATCTGATGGTCATGATATGTTCTCGACATAGAGTGATCCGATGGTTCATATTCTCCTCGATCTTAACGACCATTGATTCGTGGCTTAACACCTGATTGGTCCATGATATCTATTTAAAGAGAATGAAGGGTCATTTTCCGATGATCGATTGTGAGAAACTCTCTTGTAAAATCTCTTTGTAATCTTTTTCTTTTTCATTAATAAATTGCTCCAAGTGGTCGCGTTGGTTGGGGCCGTGGATGTTTCCCCGTAGGGGTTTTACCATGTCAAAAAATCGGTGTTTTGATCTTTGATCTAGTTTTGTGAGTGGTTACTGAAGGTTTTCGTCCTCTGTTGGAATACCTATGTTGTCGAACATGGTATCAGAGCATGTTTGAAGACCCACTCTTGTTGTAGATCGAGATCGTGAAGTTGAGTTGTCTCATCTCCATTTTATTTCATTTATGTACATTCATGGGCTGAGAGGACCATTCCATTGCGTCCAAAGTTCTTGTTTCAGTCAAGAACACTTTTTGTTTCACTCAAAAAAAATTCCGTTTGCCCAAGATACATCCATTTCAGTCAGATCTGGAGGTATAAAGCCTGAATACACATTTTTTAAATTTTTGCACAGTATTATTTTGGTTTTATATTTTTTTATTTATGGGTTTCTACTCTTTTAGATATGCATATGATCTTTGCCTCATGCCCTGTGTGATCTCGGAAAATCAGAAACATATAGGAAAGGTGCATCTTTTGGGTAAGCTAACCGAGATCTAACCCCTGTTGTCATCGAGAAGAGAAATTTTTTTCTTGTGTGAAAAGAGTTTTTTTTTAGCACTCTCTCCAAGTTCGTCTTCATCAACAACAATAAAAACAACCCCAATCCTCTTGCTAAACAATACAATATGTTTTGCTAGACCATTTGGTTAAAAGTTGCCTTATTAAGTAAGAGGTCTTGAGTTCAAGTCTCTCTTTTTGTTACATTTTTTTGAAAAAGTTCATGCTAAAATTGTAAAGTGTATTTCACTTCAAGTATAAAAGTGAATCACTATAAGTAGCTT
>JASDQU010243885.1:125794-157156 GCA_032191745.1 Picea mariana
TTTGGTGGAACCATAGCCCCATCAGTGTTTCCCCCCTCCAGTCAACATTGGAACCTTTTATTGTATTCATAATGATCATGTTTAGATGTCTTTAAAATCACCATGGTAAGTCTACCTCATGGAATGAAACAAAACATAGTAATGAAAAACATAATTACAATACAAAAAAGATCAAGTTCAAAGGGTTGAGACCTGCGTTTTACATGTGTCCTGTTATAAAACTTGTTGAACCTCTTATTGAATTCTAAACAAGATTCTCCATTTCTTTTTTTAAGGGTTGAAAATTTGGTAAGATAATATTAGTGGTCTCTCTTCTCACCCCATTGATTTATGAAAGTTGTGTGGAGTGCATCCCAACTTTCAATTGAATCAGGGGGTAGATTTCAAAACCACTTTCTTAGGTCACCTTCCAGGATCTTAATGAAAATCCTCATATAAACATCTTCATGTTCAATAGCCAAATTATTTGTGCTATCCTGGAAAAGAAGCAATGTGATCCTCAATTGTAGTTTCAATATCTCCATTATACTTGGGAAGGATTTTCAAGTAGTTTTTAGACATGTTATGGAAGTTCTGAGGAAGAGATAAAGGTCCATATTGAGTGATAACCCAAGGATTAACTCTAGGAGGCATAATGTGTTGAATGATTAAGTTCTTGGTCTGATGAGAGATGGGAGTATGTTTGGTTGGTGTTGGTTTAATGATAGGGGAGACTTTTCCAGGTGGTGACCAAGTAAAACCTGAATCAGATAAATCAAGCAAAAGGTATTTCTCCCGTTAAAGAAGTACCAATGTTAAGAATTTCGGGAGGAATTTTAGACTCACGATAATTTTCAATATATTTGGATTAAAGAATAATATTTTCCTAAATAATGAGTGTACCTAAAGATGAAGAACCTACTTTTTTTCTTATGTTTTCTTGAGAGATAAACTTCTCTAGATTAGAATGTACTGGAGTCTTTAGAGAGTCAAGATTAGAATGACTATGTCTTTGAATTTTCTTTAGCTTAAAATAATGTAGTCATCAGGTGAAAATGAGTTTAAATATTCTCTGATTAAAATACATAGTCTATTTTTTTTTCACCATCAACTAGAAAAAAACAATTCATGTATCACTTCCTAGGGAATAGAAATTCAAAACTTCATTCCCCGACAATGGTGCCAAAATGAATTATGTTCCCTAGGATTTTCCCAGTGAGGAAACAATACCAAGGAACCCTATGAATGTTTTTAGACCTTCCTACTTTGGTCTTATCTGAAAGAATTTAGAATGTAAAAGGTATATCCCTCATTATAAGAAAATAATCAAATGAAAAGACATTTTCACACCAATTAATAATTAATTTGAAATGAAATGAACAACACAACAATCAATCTTTTAAAGATAGGCAAATTTATGTAATTCCAATTATACTTTTAAATAAATAAAACAAGACTTTGTACTTTAAATCCCATCAAGTGTGATAAATTGAAACCCTATTACCTACAATTCTTAAAAAAATGTATTTCCTCATAAATAATTAATTTCACAATAGAAAATAATAAACAAATCAAGACGTAATTATGACTCAAGAGAAATTCTTCATATGAATTACCCACAAGAGAAATGCTTCATATGAATTACCCAACTAGCAGAAACACAATATTGAATACTAAGTATTTCCACATAAAAAAAATATTCCCTTAAAAATTCATAACGTTGCCATAATATATATATATATATATATATATATCATGAACTAGATAAGGAAACAATGATTATTATAATATAAAGATCATATCTTTAAATATTCACACTCTTCTTTCGAAAATCATATTCACATATAAAAAATGAGAAGAAATAAATAACAATATCAAAAGAAAAGATTAATTCAAAATTGAATATATCAAAAGCTTATCAATATTTAGTGGTGACATAAATGCTTCAAAGTAAATTAAACATTCTTGTGAGAGCGAGTTCTTTTTAAAGCAATGTATGACTTTCTTCCAAAAAAATGTCGACCCTTCTACCTTATGAGTCTTCTCCTAACCATTCCTAACCATTTCTATTCCTAACCATTTCTATAACTATCTTCCATGTGAATTAAAATTACATAGAATTTATGACACATTTTATTCGTTGAAGCTAATATTTTCCATTTGTCACTTTGAGATATTAGTACCTAAACTTTTGATTTTTGGCTAGATGATATTTTCTTGCTTGTTGAGGACGTGGTCTCCCCTTCTTTTGTTATGAATCCCTTGTCCTTTGATGACATGTCCTTATTTTTTGATTGAACATCTTATTTTTCCTTCACCACCAACTCTTTTTCTTGACGCTCATGTTGAACCATTAATGACCATTAATGGATTTTTGAGTTTGTAGCGCTTTATTTTGTTCCATTCCATTCCTGAAGGATTACTATGACTGAGCACTTTTTGATAATTAATCTCAAGTTCACTAAGCAAATACAAATGAAAATAGGTTCTTGATGAAAACCAATGTTGAAAAATCATGAAGCAAAGAATTATTAATGTGTTTTCTAGATGAAACATTTTCATCTTGATCAATGGAATATTGATTGTCACAACAAGATATTAAAGTAGTATCATACACATGTTTTGGGTAACATTCAAAGGTCATGTTTTCATGAGAAAGAAAAACCATACTTCTGAATAGGAAGAAATTGATCCTTAAATCCCCTCACCAATTCCTTGACTTCATTAATTTTATCTTACAAAGATACAATTAACTCTTTCTTTTCACTTACCCTCTTGATATTAAGAATAATATCAATCCAATCCTTTACTCCTGCGGCTTCCAAATATATATTTGATAATTAATTAAGGAATTAAATCACTTGCTCGCTTTCCTCCATCTTTGATGATATATCAGAGAATAACTTGTTGATTTCAATCTATGCATTAACTATTATGAAAATTTCAAAATAATGGAAAAGCTCCAAATGTGATCTAAAATCCCACATTTTCTCTATGATCCCATCCCATATTTGATGCTTGAACTCAATTAAACACTTCCTCCATGGGACTCAATTTAGTGTTTTTTTCAACAATTCATTTATATCATCCCGAGCCTTCGTTAGTCCATAAATTTCTTCATATTTTTGTTTTAACTAATCTCTTAATCATGGATAATTTTAAGGATGGAAAGTTATATTAAAATGTAGAAACCTGGGCTAATATTACTAGCCCTTAATATGCAAAAATGTAAAAGGTTTGGCGATAGTTTTCTAAAAATATTCAAATTTCTAAAGATTTTATATAGTTTCTATAAAATTTTGGCGATTTTTAAGGTAAAATAATTTTATTCTATGGAATTTGGGCGAATCATTTAAAAAAAATGGAAATTTGCTAATCTTTTTCTGGGAAAAAACCATGGAAAATTAACCCATTTTTTAAATTTATCCCCTAAAATCATCTATGCTCTCAATCCTTCTAATTCTAACTCTTTTACTTTCTTTATTTCATCAATCTTGTCTTTATTTATTTTCTTCAATCCTTTGATTTGGTTAGTCAAGTCAATGACTTTCACTTTTTACACTGTCATCTCTTCTAATAAATCATAAACATTATCTTCATTAGTAGAAAGATTGAGAATATTATCAACATATTCATCAAAACCTTCAGACAAATACTTAAATTGAAAAGATTTTTCTGCCAAGTCTTTTTTCAACCTTTCTATTTCAAAAGATAATTTTTCTGATGCTTTTCCTTTTCTCTCTCAAGACCTATCAATATTCTAACCATTTGCGAATTAGTCTCTCTTAATATTACATTCTTTGATGCTAACAAGTCTTTTTCTTTATAAGCATCAATCAATTATTTATATTCTACCAATTCACTTTGAGGAATCTTGAGCTTGGACTTAAAAGTATTTATTTCCACATCCTTTGATTCCATTATACTTTTGATTTTTTTTGGTCCTCTTAACTTGATTCAACAGAGTTACCATCTTGTTATCCAAATCTTTAACCATTGTAACATTAACTCTATTTATAATCCTTTTGTTTTTAAGTTACACATTAAGATTTCTCACTAAGCTATGCAACTTATTTACATTTACTGTGGATTGGATTAATCTTCAAGATACCATTTCTCTAGTTTTCTTGTGCCACTCCACCATATATGTAGCATTAAATTGATTTAAATATACTTGTACATATGTGGTTTTATACTTATATTGTTTTGAAACTTTTGTAGTATCAAGATGTAGCACCAATAAATTAAATTTACTCCTTTCTTGATTAGTTGATGCTAAAAATAGAGGAGCTCCAAAATATTCTGACTCCAGTTGAGTTTCATGACCCACTTTCAATTGTTTATCATCCTTGTTACTATTTGTAGGAAGCTTTGTTATACCTCCCTACTGAGATTCTAATGGTATCTCACTATTCATCACCATAGCTTGACTTTTAACAATAGAGTGAGGATCAACTGACATAGGAGTAGAAGTAATGACCAACACAATTTCATTTGATCTCTTGGGTTGTAATTCTTCTAACAAATCAATCTTTTCAGTCAAATATTCTTTTGAAACATCTTTTGAATCTATCTGAACAACATTGACATACTATGAAGCATCTCCCCAAATATTTTCTCTTTTTACTTCAACTTCATCTAACATTTATAACCTTTTATTTTATTCTTCTTATCTTGCTCTTTTGGATCTTCCTTTTCTAAACTCATTGTGGTAGCACTTGCTTGTTTTTTAATGTTGGATATCTGGCTTGCTTCAACTATACTGCAGTTAGGATCTACAATATTTGTAATTGAACTAGGCATCATTGTGGAATTTGTTTTTGACACATTTTTTTCTTTGATGTATGTACCTTCTACTTGCATTTTTATTAAAGATTGCACCTCTTCCTAGGTGTCTTTGTTAGTTATCTTCTCAATATGATGATTAGAATGATGAATACAAGGTGTATAATTTAGAGTTGTGTGTTGATTTGAAACCAGATGATATTGGTCATATTTCCAAATATTTCCCTTCTTCAAGTTTAACAAAGAAATCATTTTGGAAATAACACCTTTTGTTTTACAATAAAAGGGAAAACTTGAAAATACACTATTAAAGAAGATTTTTGACCTTTTGATACAAAATGTAATTGATTTGTTGCAAGTCTTTGTCTAAGATATTCTAAGTCAAAAATACGAGGTGATATATACATGGGTGAGAGGTAGGGATCAATATCACAACCATACACTTGAATTATAGTGTAGTCTTGATCCAAGTATTGATCATCTATCCCATTTTTTGGGCTTAATTGGAGAAATTTACGAAACTCCACTGGCATTTGAGATGGTTGTTTTTCAAAAAGAAGAGTATATGCATGAAGCAAGAATTGATTGGAAATCTGCATGTAATACCCATTTGATATGGTATTTGATAAAACATGAGTCCATTAAAAAACTAAAAAAGGTTTTCCCTATTCATCCTACTTTCTAAGGTCAATATGTGGGAAAAAATCATATTGAAAATACAAGAACAAGTGCATCAAATAAGATTGATATTGAAACTTTTTAAAATCATGAAATGCACATAATGGTTCATGAATGGTTGTCGCTAGAAATTATGCAAAACTATATTCAACTGGAGGTGAACCAGATAAACGTGATATATCATTCATAATACATAGAATAAATTCATCTACATTGGAATCATCATTATTTCCAAGTATAAGAGAAATCATAAATATCATTTTTTGAGGAATTGGGGAAAACAATGAAGATATCATGGGAAAGAAATTGGGAATGGAGCCTTCATCCTGTAAGAATTGACGATTTTTTTTTTTTTCCCATTAGGTGCCCAACTATTAACTATGTCCACTAACTCATCCCCATGAATTGAATTAGAAGGAGTTGGTAGGAGAATCATAGAAGTAATATATTATGGTGTAATAGTTATGATTTTTCTTGTACCATCTGTAGAAACTACAACGCGACTGGAAGTGTCATACAATTTTGCAAAAGTCTTAATTAAGTCTATATCACATAAATTTAGCGGTATCATAGTTTATGATAAACCACTTGATCCATATGGATGTCGGTGGCCTCCCACCTATTCCAATTGGCTCATTTTGGCAGTTTTCCAATTTGGCAGTGTTTTCCCTAGTTTTCGGGTCCCTCACTTGCGGGGCCGTTTTGAGGCCCTAAACAACGGTTTTTATGTTATAATATTTAGACACTTACGAGTTAGTTAAGATCTACTTGGTATAATTTGTCGTTAGGTAAACTTGTGTTTCTTAGTGTGTTTCTTTAGTATGCATTAGTATGCATTTGTAGTTAGGAAATCTGACGGTCATGATATGTTCTCGACATAGAGTGATCTGACGGTTCATCTCCTCGATCTTAACGACCATTGATTCGTGGCTTAACACCTGATTGGTCCATGATATCTATTTAAAGAGCATGAAGGGTCATTTTCAGATGATCGATTGTGAGAAACTCTCTTGTAAAATCCCTTTGTAATCTTTTTATTTTGCATTAATAAATTGCTCGAAGTGGTCGCGTTGGTTGGGGCCATGGATATTTCCCCGTAGGGGTTTTACCATGTCAAAAAATCAGTGTGTTGATCTTTGATCTAGTTTTTTGAGTGGTTACTGAAGGTTTTCATCCTCTATTGGAATACCTGTGTTGTCTAACATGGTATCAGAGCCTGTTTGAAGACCCACTCTTGTTGTAGATCGAGATCGTGAAGTCAAGTTTCCTCATCTCCATTTTATGTCATTTATGTACATTTATGGGCTGAGAGGACTGTTCCATTGCGTCTGAAGTGCTTGTTTCAGTTAGGAACACTTTTTGTTTCACTAGAAAAATTTTCCATTTGCCCAAGATACGTCCATTTCAGTCATATCTGGAGGTATAAAGCCTGAATACACATTTTTTAAATTTTTGTAGAGTATTATTTTGGTTTTATATTTTTTATTTATGGGTTGCTACTCTTTTAGATATGCATATTCTCTTTGCCTCACGCCCTGTGTGATCTCGTAAAATCAGAAACATATAGGAAAAGGTGCATCTTCTGGGTAAGCTAACCAAGATCTAACCCCTGTTGTCATCGAGAAGATAATTTTTTTTCTTGTGTGAAAAGTGTTTTTTTTTAGCACGCTCTCTAAGTTCGTCTTCATCAACAACAATAACAACAACCCCAATCCTCTTGCTAAACAATAAAATATGTTTTGCTAGACCATTTGGTTAAAAGTTGCCTTATTAAGTAAGAGGTCTTGAGTTCAAGTCTCTCTTTTTGTTACCTTTTTTTGAAAAAGTTCATGCTAAAATTGTAAAGTGTATTTCACTTCAAGTATAAAAGTGAATCACTATAAATCGCTTTAATATTTTATTTTAGAGTTATTTATTTTGCATGCAGCTTTTCTTTTATAAAGTAACTTCATTGTAAAAGTGATCCCCACTTCTCTTTATAAAAGTGGGTCACTTCATAAAGCAACTTACACCACCACGTGGTCCTTTGGTTACCGTTTATGCCTTTTTTAAAAAGGGCATAACCCTCACATCTGAAGTTCGTTTTCAGTGCCTCTTTTTTTAAAAACGTCTAACTTTTCGATATCTTTCCATCAAGATCATCGGTTTCAGTTTTTGAATCAAATTATCTGCATATTTAATATGGATTCTACAAGTAATCTATTTCTTACCAACACCAACTACTTCCAATTGAAATCCCATATGGAGGATTTATTAATAAGTAAAGGCTTGTACCGGATTACCTTGGGAATGGAAACAACACCCACTTATGTTGATAAGAAAGTCAAATGGGATAATAGGAATGACGAAGCACATGGATTAATTGGAATGTCCTTCTCTCCTGATTTAAGGTTCCACCTTCAATCAATTGATCAACCCAAAGAAGCTTGGGACAAGATTGAATCTGTGTTTGGTAAACACAATATTATTCGAGAACACCAGTTAGAAAATCAAGTATTGACTTTAAGTCCAAATGATTTTTCTTGCATTGAAGACTATCTATCTAAGTGTAAAACACTCAGAACTTTATGTGAAGAATGTAAGATAAAGATAGAAGAATATCATTGCATCT
Source organism: Picea mariana (assembly GCA_032191745.1). Classification (NCBI taxonomy): domain Eukaryota; kingdom Viridiplantae; phylum Streptophyta; class Pinopsida; order Pinales; family Pinaceae; genus Picea; species Picea mariana. Next base: position 133,848 of record JASDQU010243885.1, read on the forward strand.
ATCTTATTCTTTCTAAGCTAGGTAGTGCATATTCTATGTCTGTATCTACCTTTTATGCCATGCAAGAGGCTCTAGGGATAGCTTATAAAAAAACCGAGCCTTGAGAACTTTTGTGATTCTTTGATTAGAGAGAAATATAAGCTTGTACAACTTGGAGTGATCAACACTGCAGGTACCTCCAACAAAACCTTAGTCACCCATCAGAAAGATAAACCCAAGAATCCCAAGAAGCAACATCCTTGCCACAAAAAAAAGAAATATAAGGGTCACAAACCCACTCAGACAACTTCCTCTCCTAATGTGACAAAGGAGAAAAATAGAAAAGTAAGAAGACTGATAGACATTGCAAATTTTGTGATAAAGATGGTGATAAGTCCAAATGTTTCAAGAATATGGCAGCTTTAGAAGCAGCCATGAAGAAGCACAATATCAATATTGATTCTACTTCTTCTTCTTCTTCTTCTCATGGACATGCACTTTCTGCTTCTGGTTTCTCCTTCAATACAACTTCTACTTCTTCTTATGATGAGTGGCTTATTGATTCTGGAGAATTTGATCATATGGCTAAGGATAGAGACATATTTTTTACTCTAAATGAATGTAACACCAAGAAAATATTTCTTGGTGATGATAGATCTCTTAGTGTTGAAGGATCTAGAACAGTTCAAGTAGAAAACGGTCATTTCAATGATGTATTATGTGTTCCAAGTATTTATTGTAACCTTCTATCAGTGTATCAAATCATTCATTCAGGTGAAGATAAAACCGTAGAGTTTTCACCTCACCAAGTTGTAATCAAGGATCTAAAATATCCTAAGCATGTTCTTGCAACTGGAATTGTTGATGATATTACCAGGTTGTGCAAGTTTGATAACTTTGGGTCATCATCTTTTTATCAGTTTTTGTTGCTCATAGCAATGACTTGAGAAAACTTTGGCATGAGCAGTTTGCTCATCTAAACTATCGCTCATTGCAAAAACTATGTAATCAACAGATGGTGACTGGTCTTCCCATTGTTTCATGCAAATATGGTGTTTGTTCCAGTTGTGTTCTTGGAAAACATCATCGGGACAATTTTGACAAATGTGCCTCTTGGCACGCCTCGGGCCCTTTGCAGCTTGTTCACATTGATTTGTGTGGTCCGCTCTCTTTTCCTTCTTTTTCTGGGTGAAAGTATTTCTTAACTTTCATTTATGACTTTTCCAGACGTACTTGGGTTTACTTCTTAAAACTTAAGAGGGAATTTTTTGACAAGTTTTTGGCCTACAAGGCCCTTGTAGAAAAGAAATCTAAACATCAAATTCAAATGTTAAGAACAAATAATGGAGGTGAATATGTGAACAATAATTTTACAAGTTACTGCACTACACAGGGCATCCAAATGAAACACGCTATTCCATATACACCACACAAAAAATGGTTTCGCTGAGAGAAAGAACCGCACATTAAAAGAAATGGCTAATTATATGATCTAATCTAAGGGATTAAGTCTAAAGTATTGGACGGAGTCAATCAACTGTGAAAATTACATAGTAAATCACAGTCCCACAAAGGATCTTAAAAATATAACACTGGAAAAATCTTGGACTAAAATTAAACCAGATGTAAGTCACTTATGTGTATTTGGCAGTATAGCATAGGCTCACATTCCTCATGAGAAAAGGAAAGCATTACATCCTAAAAGTGAGAAGTGTATATTTTTTGGTTATTCTGAAGATGTCAAAGGTTATAGACTTCTTCAACCACATTGTAATGAAATTATTATTAGAAGAGATGTTAAATTTGATGAAAATTTCTTGGTCTGCGAGCCTAATTCAGTGATTGTGCCTTCTTTGGCCTGCTAGCCATCTTCGACATTTGTGCCTTCTTCTGTTCCTATTCTAGTTTCTTCTTGAGATGATGACAGTGAGGATGAAAATCCACCTTCGCCTGCTCACCTTAATCCAGATGAGTCCTTTGAACTTGAACCAACACTAGCTCCACAGCTTCCTAGATGGGTCTGTTCAACACGAGAAGCAGTTGGTGATCTTGTCGATGATCCTTCAGATCAGCGTCGAACACGTTCACAGTTCCAATGAGCCTCTTCCCTTTTGGATCAAGTTCCAAAGACTCATGATCCAAATAAATTTGCAGAAGCTTCAGGTCATCTAGATTGGGATACATAAATGAATGAAGAGTATCATTCTTTAATGGCTAACGATACTTGGGATCTTGTACCTCTTCCAAAAGGAAGAAAACTTGTCAGATGTAAATGGGTCTACAAAACTAAGTATGAATCTGATGGAAGTGTTGAAAGACACAAAGCTTAGTTAGTTGCCAAAGGATTTTCCCAAGTTGAAGGAATTGACTATAATGAAACCTTTGCCCCTGTATCCAAAATGAGCTCCATCCACCTTGTTCTTTCCCTTGCTGCCTCACATAAATGGGAGGACCATCAGATGGATGTTAAATCTTCCTTCTTGCATGAAGATTTGCAAGAAGAAATTTACATGGAACAACCTCCTGGCTATGTCCAAAATGACTTTGGCCTTGTTTTTTTCCTTAGGAAATCTCTTTATGGGCTTAAGAAATCTCTTCGAGCTTGGTATGCCGAAATGGAGAAATTTCTTATTGACACTAGATTCTCTAGATGTCATTCTGATCCTAATGTCTATACCAAGAAATTAGGAATCCTTCTCATAATCCTTGTCCTTTATGTTGATGACCTTATCCTTACTGGTAGTGACTCAAAACTTTTAAACCATGTGAAAACCAGCCTTAAGAAGAAATTTGAAATGACAAACTTAGGTGTTTTGCACTGTTTCCTTGGCCTTCAAATTTTTCAAACCAATGAAGGAATTTTTCTTTCCCAGTATAAGTATGCTTGTGGCCTTATTCGTCGCTTTCACATGGATGATTGTAAACCAACCCCTTCTCCCTTCCATTCTAGATTCAAGCTTACTGCCACCTATACTTCTCACGAAATTGATGCCACCTTGTACCATCAGTTAGTTGGTAGCCTCTTTTACTTGACTCATACTTGTCCTGATCTTTCCCTTGTTGTTGGTATTGTTGCCTGATATATGAAAACACCCCATGAAAGCCATTAGAAAGCAGCTAAAAGGATACTGTGTTATGCATGTGGTATTGTTCAGTTCAGGATACATTATAGTTCAGGGGGGACTCCTTTATTAGTTGGTTTCACTGATTCAGATTGGGCCGACGACCCTGATGATCGGAAGTCTATTGTGGGTTATTTTTTCAGCCTTGATTCAAGACCTGTCACTTGGGCATGTAAGAAATAACAAGCTATTGCACTTTCTTCAGCAGAAGCAGAGTACCAAGCAATGGTAAATGCAAGTCAGGAAGTTGTGTGGCTTCGAAATATCCTTTCAGAGTTTGGATTCCAGTAGCAGCATCTGAACAGCCTCTGGTGCGACAATCAGAGTGCCATCAAGCTCGCCAAAGACCCAGTTCAACATCAATGTAGTAAGCACATCAAGCTACACATGCACTTCATCAAAAATCTCTTTCATGATCAAGTTATTGAAGTGTTGTTTTTCCCTATAGAAGATCAAGTTGCATACATTTTCACAAAGTCTCTTACAAAAGTGAAGTTTTCCAAACTTTGATTTATGTTAGGAGTTCAAGAAGTTTCCATTAAGGGGTGATAGGCTCTAATGCCTCCTTCCTTCTCCTATTGTGTCACTATTGTAAATCCTTCAATCCTATCCTAAGTTGTTCTTAAGGGGGGATGTTAGGATATTTATACACTTAGGAGTTATTTAAGATCTACTTGGTCTAATGTGTCGTTAGGTAAAAGTTTGTTTCTTAGTTTGTTTCTTTAGTATGCATTAGTATGCATTTGTATTTAGGAAATATGATGGTCACGATATGTTCCCAAAATAGATCGATCCAACGGTTCATATTCTCCTCAATCTTAACAGCCATTGATCTATGGCTTAACACCCGATTGGTCCATGATCTCTATTTAAAGAGCATGGAGGGTCATTTGTTGATGATCGATTGTGAGAAAATCTCTTGTAAAATATCTCTGTAATCTTTTTCTTTTGCATTAATAAATTGCTCCAAGTGGTCGCATTGGATGGGGCCATGGATGTTTCCCCATAGGGGTTTTACCATGTCAAAACATCGGTGTGTTGATATTTGATCTAGGTGTGTGAGTGGTTACTGAAGGTGTTCGTCCTATGTTGGAATAATTGTGTTTTCGGACATTTTAGGGATCACCATAGTCAAAATGAACTTTGATAAATAGAAACAATATGTGTAGTCCTTGGATAGACCTTTCCAACGGGCTATTGTGTGCCTAAAACGGAGATCGTTTGCAAACGTTACGACCTGGAGAAGTTGATGTACTAACTTACCCAAACAAGGCCCACATGAATTTTGGCGCTTCATATCCTAGGGTTAGGTTTCTTGGATGTCTAAGGTTTTTAACATTCATGTTTATTGTAAAAGGGCCTTCAGAGCCTCATTTTAATCATCTTCTTGTGAATGAGTGCAACCATCACATCTCTTCTTAGAGATAAGCCACCACCATTCTAGCAAGCTTGTTTCCTCTGCATTTTACAGTTTCAGCTTATATCCTTATTGAATAGAAACCAATTTTACTGTATATCTATTATTTTGTTTTAAGCATATTTTGACAATAATATTTTTTCATTTCATTCAAAAAATATATTATGGATCAGTTGTATCAAAGTGCTCTGCTTCTTATTGTTCTTAATGCATGTCCCCAATGAGGTCAGGGTACAAAGAATTGGGTCTCGAGCTTGTTTCTCTTGGGGACAAAATCTCTCGCACGCACAAATGACCTCTCATGGAAGAAGAAAAGAAATACGAAGAGACAAAAGATCCCTTCAAAATGTTGCTCGAGGAAGCCCTCACACAATAGAGGAACGAGATGATGGATAGTTTTGCGCAAATCCTTCGGCAGCTACCAACAGGCAACACATCTTCCTCAAACGAAGGAACCATCCACTTCAATGTACAAATCATATTCGATATTCCTATATTTGAAGTTCAAATAGACGTAGATACGGTAGACAAATGGTTGAATCTACTAGAAGCGTATTTCTCTGTCCATAACTTCTCGAATAGAGAAAATATAACTTTTGCGCTCCTCAAAGTCGTCCCCTATGTCAAATATCAGTGGGAAAATTTTTGTGAGCAAAAGGAAATAGAGGAACCCTCATTATTTACAGTTGCAGTCACCTAGGAGTCCTTCATGGATGTTATTAAGGAACAATACTACCCTGTTCGAAGATATGATGACCTATACACAAAATAGACCACATTGCGGTAGGAAAGAGACCAAGCAGTGCATACGTTCACAAATATCTTCCATACCTTGTGCACCAAGATGGGTATCAAATATTCTGAGTGACATTTGATGCTAAAGTATCACGAAATTTTGCATAGATACATCCAAGACGAAATGGATTTTCTGGACATCTCATCCTTGGGCGCAACCTACCGATATGTCATCAAAATTGAGTAGAAGCGCAAACAAAAGATGCAGAAATTTGGGCCTGGGAACCCCTCACAGCAAAAGCCAGGAAAGGGAAACCCCAACCCACAGAACAAAGGACAGAGAAAATATGGACAACCTCAAGACAATTAGTCCAGGATGCAAGCAAAGAAGGACACCAGAAAGAGAAAGAAATATATCGGGAAGTGGTGCGACTTCCATAAGAGACCCTAGCATAACACTATTGATTGTCACTCGAAGAAGTCGTTGGTGGCTGAGGTGAAAGCCTCTGAATTAGATGTGGGTTCCTACTCTAAGTCGAAACTAGAAATGGTGAAATGGATCATAGACACATAACCCAGTGCTACCATTGCTTCCACCAAGCTCCAACTCGGTTAACCAGATGAGCCAGAGGAAGGAGAGCACCTTTTTCATTCACAGATGTGGGTGAAGGGTACCCCATTGTGCTTCATCGTTGATAGAGAAAGACATAAGAACCTCATCTCAGTAGAGGTTTTCAAGCGACTCGCCTACTGACAACTCTACACCCGCAACCCTACACCATTGGATGGCTCTGCCAAGGAAGAAACATCCACATCATCCAACAATGTCGCCCGTCATACGACATCAAGCCCTTCAAAGACGAGGTATTGTGTGATTTTTCCCCTCTTGAAGTTTGTAATGTTCTTTTGGGCCAACCATATTTATGGAAACATCATGTTGTATATGAGTCTAGGCATCACAGTGTTATTATTACTTTGAACAAGAAACTGTATAGGATACCCAAGGTAGTCCCACCCAGTGTTATTTCCTTGATCTCTGCTAAGAAATGCAAAAATGCCATCTCTCATACACGGAAGTTTTTCTTGTCCGTGATTCGCTCTCAGAATGAGCCAAAGATCGCAACCACATCCAGGGTCTCCACAGTCGACCTCTCCACACAGCAAAAGAAAGTGGATAAGGTCATGGAAGAATACCTAGATATCTTCTCCTTACCTATCAGGGTACCTCTGCACTGCCAGGTCAAGCACCCCATTGATCTGACCCCCGACGCACTGCTTCCCAATGGGTCAGTCTACCACCGCTCTTTGTTAGATAATGAGGAGATTAAGTGGTAGATCCAATAATTTCTCCAAAAGGGGCACATTCTTCCCATCTCATCACCTTGTGGGAGCCCAATCATGTTGGTACATAAGAAATATGGAACGTGGAAACTCTGCATTGATTACTGAGCCCTGAATAAAATCACAATCAGAAACTAGTACCTGATTCCACGAATCGACGACCTCCTTTATCAGCTCACGAGGCCCAAATACTTCAGTAAGATTGATCTGAAGTCTAGCCACCACTAGGTCCTAATAGAAAAGACAAATGTATGGAAGACCGCCTTCAAGTCAAAGGAAGGTCTTTTTGAATGGTTGGTAATGCTATTTGGTTTGAAAAATTCTCAAGCCACTTTCATGAGGATGATGGATGATATCCTATGACCATTCACCAATAATTTTGTAGTGGTGTATCTGGATGACATCCTCATTTACAACAAGACTTGGGCAGAACACTTGTAGCATATTCAGCAGGTTCTACACACCCTTCGGCAACACCAACTCTATGCCAACTTGGAAAAATGATCCTTCAGTATGGAAAGGGTTCATTACCTGGGCTACATTGTTGATCATCATGGCGCACATGTGGATCCAACCAAAATCCAAGTCATCTATGACTGGCCAGCCCCAAGAACACTCACTGAGCTTCAAATCTTCTTGGGCCTTGCCAATTTCTACCGCAGTTTCATGTTGGGATTCTCCCATATTGCATGGGCCCTCAGCCAAGTAACTAGGGGTGGTGGTAAGGTGAAATTTGTGTGGGTCTGTTCCCTAAAACAATCATTCGATGATTTGAAGAAACTCTTGTGCTCAGTCCCAGTACTTTCACTACCAGACCTGCAACAACCCTTTGATATCGATACATATGCTTCAGACTATGTTGTGGGCACCATTCTGACTCACCACGGCCACTCCGTGGCCTATCATAGTGAGACACTATCATATGTTGTATGTAAGTACCCTACTTACGACAAATAAATGTACTCCATTGTGTAATATTTCCGCCAGTGGAGACATTACATTCTTGGGAAGGAGACAATCATCCACACTGATCATAAGCCACTGCAGTTCATGCAAACACAAGGAAAATTGTAGAATGACTACCATCAGAAGTGGTCCATGTAATTTTAGCGATTCCACCTCAACATCAAGTATAAAAAGAGAAGCACCATCTCTGTCATTGATTGCCTTAGCAGACTGCCAGTCGCGACAATCACCACAGTGCTAGACTCTTGCGTCCATGAGACCTCTATATGGCCCCAAATCTATGAGACAGACCTGGACTTCGCCACCACCTACCAAATTTTCAACGCAAATGCAGTTTTTACTAATTTCCATCTTCAGGACAGACTGTTGTGTTGTCTGGGCCATATCTATGTTCCATCAAGAGAGTGAGCGAAGATGATTTGGGAATCCCACTATAGTCGGGTGGCAGGACACTTCAGCATCGAAAAGACAGTGGAAATGTAGTGGAAATGTTGTAGAAACGTTTCTACTGGCTAAAACTTCGACAGGAGGTTAGCAAGTATATCAAGTCCTGCACTGCCTATGCGATTGAAAAAATGACCACCAAGAAACAGGACCTGTACACCCCTATTCCTACTCCTAACAGGCCAAGGGAATCCATCTCAATGGACTACATGTCGGGCCTCCCTACCACCAAGCGGGGCAATGACTGTTTTTTTTTTGTTGTGGATCACTTTTCTAGGATGGCGATTATGGTCCCTGCAAGAAGAGAATCACAACAGATGCCACTTCCAATCTCTTCTTTGAACAATTCTGGGTAAATTTTTGAATACCAGAAACCATTGTCTCAGATCGAGATAGTCAATTTCTCTGCACATTTTGGTCAATCCTCTGGTCACTACTGGACACCAAGCTCACCAAATCCATGGCCTTCCACCCCTAGACAGATGTCCAAACCAAAGTCGTAAATTGAATGATCATGCATATCCTGCGCATGTATAATTCCAATCGCCCTTTCACATGGGATGAGAGTCTCCCATATGTTCAACATAGATACAACTGAGCCCTGCATCGCTCAACCAACCACAAATCCTTTCAGGTTGGGTTGGGATTCCAACCATTGGGACCCATAGATGTTGCACTACCCCTTGCGGTCACCTTGGTCGACTTACCTTCTGCTCCAACTGAAGTTGAAAAAGCCACTTGGTTCATTGAGAGGATATAGCATATACGCCAACAAGTTCAGGATATCCTACAGAAGTCTAATGACAAGTACAAGTAGGGCCATGATCAACACTGGGTGCCACATAAGTTTCAGGTGGGCGACAAAGTTTGGTTGCACCTACAGAAAGAGCACCTTATAGGACCCCATTGGAAGCTTCGCCCACTCCATTATGGGTTGTACACCATCACCAAGGTTTTGGGTGATAATTATTTTGAGTTCAACATTCCTCCTTTCCTTGGCTTGCACCCAGTGTTCAACGTGGATATCCTTCGGTTGTATTTCCCACCATTACTGGACACCTTAGAGATAGCAGAACAACTGACACTAACAGAGCTCAACCTCGAATGCATACAACAGGAATCCAGTGATCATATTGTGGATAAACAAATCAAGGGCACTCGCCAACAAAGGATCCATATTTATCGAGTTGTCAAAGCAGGGAAGCTCCTGCACCAAGGCAAGTGGCTCACTCGGGGTCAAATTCAACAGAAATTTCCTCATATGATAGGGGAACTCAACGCAATGGATGCCCTTGCTTCCTAAATGGTTAGTATTGATCGATATGGATTTCGGTGGCCTCCCACCTATTCCATTTGGCTCATTTTGGCAGTTTTCCAGTTTGGCAGTTTTTTCCCTAGTTTCCGGGTCCCTGACTTGTGGGGCCATTTTGAGGCCCTAAACAAAGTTTTTTAGGGATTGGATAGACCTTTCCAACGGGCTATCATGCACCTAAAATGAATATTGTATGCAAACGTTACGACCCCTGAAATTTGATGTACTAACTTACCCAAATGGGGTCCACATGACTTTTGGCACCTCATCTTCTAGGGTTGGGTTTTTTGGATGTCTAGGGTTTTTTATATTCCCGTTTATTGTAAAAAGGCCTTCGGATCCTCATTGTAATCATATTCTTGTGAATGAGCTCAGTCGTCACATCTCTTCTTAGAGATAAGCTGACACCATTCTAGCAAGCTTGTTTCCGCTGCATTTTACAGTTTCAACTTATTTCCTTATTGAATAGAAACTGGTTTTACTATATATTTGTTATTTTGTATTAAGAATATTTTGAAAATAATATGTATTCATTTCATTTTTCAAATATATTCTTGATCAGTGGTATCAAAGAAATATTCTCTTTGTCATTCTTAATGCATGTCCTGAATGAGGTCAGGGTACAAAGAATTGGGTCTCGAGCTTGTTTTTCTTGAGGACAAAATTTCTCGCACGCTCAATAACCTCTCATGGTAGAAGAAAATAAAGACGACAGGAAAGGAGATCCCTTCAAAATTTTGTTGGAGGAATCCCTCATGCAACAGAGGAACGAGATGATGGATAGTTTTGCACAAATCCTTCGATGACTACCAACAGGCGACACATCTTCCTCAAACGGAAGTGCCTCCCCCTTAAAGGTACAAATCAATTTCTATATTCCTATATTTGAAGGTGAGATAGATGCATATACGGTAGACAAATGGTTAAATCTTATAGAAGGGTATTTCTTTTTCCATAACTTCTCGAATAGAGAAAATATTACTTTTTCACTACTCAAAGTCATCCCCCATGTCAAAGATTGGTGAGAAACTTTTTGTGAGAAAAAGGAAATAGAGGAACCCTCATTATTTATAGTAACGGTCACTTGGGAGTCCTTCAGGGATGGTATTAAGGAAAAATACTACCCTATTGGAAGTTATGATGTCTTGTACACAAAATGGACCACGTTGCGGCAGGAAAAAGACCAAGTGGTGCCCGAGTTCACAGATATCTTCCATACCTTACGCACCAAGTTGGGTATCAAATATTCTTAGGGACATATGGTGCTCAAGTATCACAATGGTCTGCATAGATACATCTAGGAAAAAATGGAGTTTCTGGACATCTCATCCTTGGGTGTGACCTACCGATATGTCGTCAAAATCGAGCAGAATCTCAAACCAAAGACACGACAATTTGGGTCTGGGAACCCCTCATAGAAAAATCCAGGAAAGGTCAGCCCCAACCCACAGAAAAAAGGATAGATCAAAGAAGAACATCCTTAAGACAACCAATCCAGGTGGCAATGAAATAAGGATAACGGAAAGACAAAGAAAGATACAGAGAAGTGGTGTGACTTCTATAAGATCCCCTGGCATAACATTGTAGATTGTCACTCGAAGTAGTCATTGGTGGCTGAGGTGAAAGCCTCTGAATAATATGTGGGTTCCAACTCTGAGTTAGAACCAGAAAGGAGGAGATGGATCACAGATGCAGAAACCAGTGCTACCGTTTCTACCACCAAGATCTAGCATGGTGAACCAGATGAGCTTGAGAGAGAGCTCCTGAGAGGGGTATGTGGTTCCTATCTGAGACAGATCTGGAATGTAGATATGAGATCCTCCTTACAGAGAGTTGATAAGAACTCTAGATGATTCTCCTATGTAACGTAGTGAGAAAGGAGATCTACAGAGTGGGACATGCATGTGGCTGAGCACAAGGTGAATGTGTGAATTCCCATAGAGTTGGATGCATCATCATGAGATAAAGATGAAGATGATGTATTAGCCTCCTCTGAGAAGATAGTTGATATGATGAACTCCATATGACTCTCCTATGTAATGCAATGGGAAATAATATTTGTTGAGTGGACGTGCCTATGGAAAAGCACAGATGAACATGATCATAGTGGTCGAGCACTAGTGAGAGTGGTTCTCCTGTGTAATGCAGTGAGATAGAGATATGGAAATCCCTATGGATGTGCCACTAGTGGCTAAGCACTAGTGGGTGTATGAGATCCCTTGATATATTGTTCAAGAGTCAGACCTTCCCGTAACCCTAATTGTAATGTAAAGGGTACATGTTGGCCCCACTGTAATGTAATTGATAATTAATGTAAAACATAATTAATATGGTTATTATTAATTATATTTTGAGTTAGATAGGTCATCCATGTTGTGCCAATAAACACTTATGTTGACAGGTCGATTCTAATATAAGTAAAGGTAGATTCCCCATTGAGGAATCATATCTTTTGTGTAGGTTTGGAAATTTCAGCAAGTACATCTTCTTGGGAAAAGTGCGCACCTCTCTTGGGTACTAGTCTTCTAGGGTTTGTGAGCACCCTTTTGTGTGCTAGGTTTTCTTTGTGGTGGAGGTCTTTCTCTTGAAGAATATAACAAAGTATTGGCTGGGTTTTCTTCCGTTGTTGAGAAGGGTTTCCTACGATACTTCTTGTGTATTTGTGCATGGTGTTTCTTCTTGTGATATTGGTTGTTGCAACTAATTGTCTATGGTTTAAGTAAAATGATAAAATGGACGGAAATTCATGCTTAAGCCTATATTATTGAAAAATCAACATGAGATCAGAGCGTAGGTCTTTAAGAACCCATTGCACAAGCATCTACCAGTCTCCTCTCTTTTATGCAGAACCGTATGACCCTCCTAGGGTTTCTAGAAAATTTGTATGGCCCCCCTTTATGAGGTGTTTCAGCCCTTAATACTTGAACTTTGGGGATAATTTTGGCATAGGAGAGTACGGCCTCCTCCAATGCACCTCCAAACACTCTCAAAATGAAATTCTGAGCATTCTGAAATTTTGTCCCTAGGGTTTCGCTATTTCTGCAGAAATTTTAGAATTAGGATTTCTATAACTCATTGAAGGAGCTCTTCATCTCACCAGTATTACATTTTCTAAAATTGTTGTCCTAGCCTATACATTACATTTTCTAGCCTAGTTGACAAGGATTTGTGAAGAATCTAAAATTATGATGAGCAAAACTATGATGGGAGATAAGCGTGATGGATCAAGCAACTTCAAGTTCCTAGAAGACAAGACTTCAGAGGAAGGCTTATTGTGGGTGATAAAAAAAGGTGACACTGTGACTACCTTCTTCATGAATATGTCAAGAGGATAGAGATCAGCCAGTTTCCATTGGAGAAATCATATCAGCACCCTCATGTATGCACTTGTATATATATTATTTGTATCGTTGTCATGAGGGAAATTGAAAGAGGAAGGAACCTTTAGTTGAAGCCATGGATCTAGAGGGATCTCAGTGCATTCAGAGGAACAACATACTATAAGTGAAGACTCCAGGTTTGATAGTTGTAATTTTCATTCCTCTAACCTATATTTCTAAAGTTTGCTACATTATAAGTAGGTGTTGGAGCTATGACAACCATCCCTAAATTTTTTTGATTCTAGAGATGTACTCATTATTCTCCTTTAGGGGATATTCTTGTTTTGGTTCCTCTTGTTTTCTTGTTCCAGACAGGTTAACAACAAAGGAATATGTTTATCCTTCAGAGGGATTCACTTGACTTAAAGGGAGTCAAAACTATTTGAGAAAGAGGAAGAATAGAACCATCGTTGAGGCAACCAATACAATAATGCATGATCAGAATATTTCCATAATTATATGGGAAAAAACATGCATGACACAGTATATGTTTAGAACAAGAGTCTTCACCAAACTTTGAAAAACATAACTCCCAAAGAAGACTTCACCAGAGTGAAGCCTGAGATTGAACACTTCAGGATATTTGGGTGCCCAGTGTATTCTCATGTACCCAAAGATAATAATACCAAGATAGACCCTTCAGGGAGAAAGGATACATTTATGGAATAACAATGAATCTTCGAAGACATTCCAGATCGACATATTTGGTCATAGACATATTGAAACAAGCAAATATGTTTTCCTTGAAGAAGAGATAGCCTTTCAAAGATCCAGAGAATCTCATATGGAGATTGGCAGTGAGACAATACATTCTCCCCCTTCAGCAGTTCAAAGGGAAACAAACATTATTCCAATCTAATCCATTTGCTCCAGTTGATATGTTCAGAGATATTGCAGTAGAGAATAAAAGGTATTCCTAGGCTCACTTTGCAAGAGGCAGAGAAACATACAAGCCTATCAAGGCACATCCCAAGAGAATAAAGAGATTTTTTGAGCTACTCTTCAGCTATGAGCCACATCATTGATTCTGAGACTCCCTACCATGAAGAAGCTATGGGTGAACAAGTATGGCAAGATGCCATAGCAGAAGAATACCAGTATATCTTTAAAAATGATGTATGAGATATTGTTCAGAGACCAAAAGGGAAGTCTGTGATGACTTCCAAGAGGATATATAAGATCAAACATGTAACCTATGGAAGTGACGATAAATACAAAGAGAGATCTATAGCCATAGGATTATCATAAGAAGAGGGATTGAACTATGATGAGACATGTTGATTCAGTAGACCGATGCATTTTCATATGTACTACCATCCATGAGTTGGAAACTACATCAGATAGATGGATTCTTTATGAGTTTGGGTTTCAGCAAAAGTGTTGCTAAACCAAAACTATATTACTACATTTGTGACAAAATCTTGATTTTGATGACTTATTCAGGAAGTCGTGTTGTTGGGTAAAATTAAGGTTTGACTTATGATTTCGAGATGAAGGATCTAAGTATGATACATGACTTCTTGGGACAATAAGTATCACAGAGGACTGGTGATATTTTTCCTAAGTCAAGGAAAACATATAGTGGGAATATTAAATAAGTTCATTGTGACAGAATAAAAAACCACCGTGATGGGTTTGAAGAAAATGATTGGTGATGATTCAGACAAGATTGGTCCACAGATGATTGGATCATTGATGTATCTAGTTAACACCGGACCTGATTTGTGCTATGCAGTGAATGTTCTTAGTCAATCCATGATTCAGCCGAGATAGACTCACTAGATAGAAGTAAAGCATGTGTTGAGATATATACAAGGCACAGTTGGATATGGCCTGAAATATGCCTCCAGTGTGAAACTGAGTTTGAAGGATATGTCGATACAGATTGAGTAGAGAGTACAATGGACTGGAAGAGAACATATGGTTGTTGTTTTACCATGAAGGTTTTCATGGTTTCCTGGTGCAACATGAAACAAATATTTGTGGCCTTTAATACAAAAAAAATAGAGTATGTATCATCGAGTGTGCGGAGCAGTGAGGCTTCGCAAACTTCATACTAACTTGTTCGATCATGAGATGGATCCTACTACTATTCATTGTGATAACCATAGATGTGGAAATATCTCCGAGAACCTTGTGTTTCATGACAGATCAAAACACATCGAGATAAAGTATCACTATATCAGAGACATGGTGCAGAGGAAGACAATACACGTGCAGTGTCTTCCTACTCATGAATAGATCACAAATATATTCACCAAACCACTTTCCAAGACAAATTTCAAGTATTTTTGTGAGAGACTTGGCCTGGTGTAGAATGCCTCCCTAGCTAAGAGGGAGCATTGATGATTACAGCTGCATGAGACGTTCTTCAGGACAAAAACCTGAGAGAGAGCCCTTGAGAGGGGTGTGTGGTTCCTATATGAGACAGAGATGGAATGTAGAGATGACCTCCTCCTTACAGAGAGTTGAGAAGAAATCCAGATGATTCTCCTATGTAACGCAATGAGAAAGGAGATTTTCAAAGTTGGACGTGCATGTGGCTGAGCACAAGGTGAACGTGTGAAATCCCATAGAGTTGGGTGCATCGTCATGAGACAAAGATGAAGATTATGTATTAGCCTCCTCTGAGCAAAGAGCTAAGATGATGAACTCCATATGACTCTCTTGTGTAATGTAGTGGGAAAGAAGATCTGTTGAGTGGACGTGCCTGTGGAAGAGCACATGTGAACGTGATCCTAGTGGTTGAGCACTAGTGAGAGTGGTTCTCCTGTGTAATGTGATGAGATATAGATATGGACATCCTTATGGAAGTGCCCCTAGTGGATGAGCACTAGTGGGTGTATGATATCCCTTGCTACATTGTTCAAGAGTCAGACATGCCTATAACCCTAATTGTAATGTAAAGGGTACATGTCGACCCCACCTTAATGTAATTGATAATTAATGTAAAAGATAATTAATAAGGTTATTATTGATCATATTGTGAGTTAGAGAGGTTGTTCATGTTGTGCCAATAAACACTTTTGTTGACAGGTCAAGTCTAATATAAGTAAAGGTAGATTCCCCATTGAGGAATCATATTTTTTATGTAAGTTTGGAAATTTCAGCAAGTACATCTTCTTGGGAAAAGTTATCACCTCTCTTGGGTGCTAGTCTTCTAGGGTTTGTGAGAACCCTTTTGTGTGCTAGGTTTTCTTGGTGGTGGAGGTATTTATCTTGAAGAATATAGCAAAGGATTGACTAGAATTTCTTCCATTGTTGAGAAGGGTTTCCCAGGATACTTCTTGTGTACTTCTACATGGTGTGTCTTCTTGTGATCTTGGTTGTTGCAACTAATTGTCTATGGTTTAAGCAAAATGATAAAATGGAATGAACGTCATGCTTAAGACTAGATTATTGAAAAATCAACAAGAGGAAGGCGAGCACCTTTTTCATTCACAGATGTGGGTGAATGGTACCTGATTGCACTTGATTGGTTATAGTAGTAGACAGAAGAAACTCATCTCAATAGAGGTTGTCAAGTGACTGGGCCTACCGACAATGCTGCGACCGCAACCCTACACCATTGGATGGCTCTGCGAAGGAAGTGAAATCCACGTCAGTAAAAAATGTCGCTTGTCATACAACATCAATCCCTTCAAAGACGAGTTATTGTGTGATGTTTCTCCTCTTGAAGTTTGTAATGTTCTTTTGGGCCAACCATATTTATGGAAACGTCATGTTGTATATGAGTCTAGACCTCGCAGTGTTATTATTACTTTGAACAAGAAATTGTGCAGGATACCAAAGGCAGTCCCACCCAGTTCTATTTCCTTGATCTTTATCAAGCTCAAGTTCATGTTGGGATTCTCCCATATTCCCCCACAAGTTCTACCACAAGTTCATGTTGGGATCCTCCAATATTCCACCGACCCTCAGCCAAGTAAATAGGGGTGTTGGTAAGGCGAAATTTGTGTGGGGCTGGTCCCAGCAAAAAGCGTTCGATGATTTGAAGCAACACTTATGCTCAACCCTAGTACTTTCACTACTGGACCTGCAACAACCCTTTGAGATCGAGACATATGCTTCAGACTATGTTGTGGGTGTCGTTCTCACTCATCATGGCCACCCCGTGGCCTATCATAGTGAGAAACTATAATATGTTGTTCGTAAATACCCTACTTACGACAAAGAAATGTACTCCATTGTGAAACCTTGCTTCCAATGGAGACATTACATTCTTGGGAAGTAGACAATCATCCACATTGATCATAATCCACTACAGTTCATGTAGACACAAGGAAAATTGCAGAATGACCGCCATCAGAAGTGGTCCACGTACTTGCAACAATTCCACCTTAACATCAAGTATAAAAAGGGAAGCACCAACCACGTCATTGATTGCCTCATCAAATCGCTAGTTGTGACACTCAAAACGGTGCTAGAATCTTACAGACATGAGACCTCTGGATGGCCCCAACTCTATGAGACAGACTCAGACTTCGCCACCGCCTACCAAATGTTGGGCACAAACGTAGTTGTTGCTAATTTCCATCTTTAGGATGGAATTTTGTGTCGTTTGGGAAATATATATGTTCCATCAAGAAAGTGAGCGAAGATGATCTGGGAATCCCACTACATTCGGATAGTAGGAAAATTTGGCATCAAAAAGACAGTGGAAATGTTGCAGAAACATTTCTACTGGATGAAACTTCGATAGGAGGTCAGCAAGTATATCAGGTCCTGCACTTCCTGCGCGATTTCAAACCGACCACTAAGAAATAGGGCCTGTACACCCCAATGCCTACTCCTTACATGTCATGGGAATCCATTTCAATGGACTACATGTTGGGCCTCTTGTCCACCAAGCGGGGAAATGACTGTGTTTTTGTGGTTGTGGATCACTTTTCTAAGATGGAAATTTTGGCTGCCTGCAAGAAGAGCATCACGACAAAGGCCACTGCCAAGCCCTTCTTTGAATGAGTCATGGTACATTTTAGAATCCTACAAACCATTGTCTCGGATCGATAAAGTCGATTTCTCTGCACATTTTGGTCAAGACTTTGGTCACTACTGGATACCAAGCTCACCAAATCCATGACCTTCCACCCCTAGACAGATGGCCAAACCAAAGTCGTAAATCAAATGATCGTGCATATCCTGTGCATGTATAATTCCAATCACCCTCGCACATGGGATGAGAGTCTCCCTTATGTTCAACATAGCTACAAATGAGCCCTGCATACCTCAACTGACCACAACCCCTTTCAGGTGGGTTTGGGATTGCAACCAATGGGTCCCATAGATGTTGCACTACCCCTTGCAGTCAACTCGACCAACTCATCTCCTAATCCAATTGAAGTTGAAAAATCCACCCGGTTCATTGGGAGGATCCAACACATCAGCCAACAGGTTCAAGATATCCTACAGAAGTCCAATGACAAGTACAAGTAGATCCATGATCAACACCGGGTGCCACATAAGTTTCAGGTGGGTGACAATGTTTAGTTGTACTTGCAGAAAGAGTTCCTTAAAGGACCCCATCAAAAACATCACACACTCTGTTATGGGTCGTACACCATCACCAAGGTTGTGGGTGATAATTCTTTTGAGCTCAACATTCCTCCTTCCCTTGGCTTGCACCCAGTGTTCAATGTGGATATCCTTCAACCATATTTCTCACCATTATTGGACACCTCAGAGATAGCAGAAAATTTGACACCAACATATCTCAACCCCAACTTCATACAAAAAGAATCCAATGATCAGATTGTGGATAAACAGATCAAGGGAAATTGCCAACAAAGGATCCAACTTTATCGAGTTGTCAAAGTAGGGCAGTTGTTGCACCAAGGCAAGTGGCTCACCCATGGCCAAATTCAACAGAAATTTCCTCATCTTATGGGGGAAATCAATGAAAAGGAGACCATTGCTTCCTAAGGGGGGAGGATTGATTCATATGGATGTCGGTGGCCTCCCACCTATTCCAGCTGGCTCATTTTGGCAGTTTTTTCCCTAGTTTTTGGGTCCCTCATTTGCGGGGTTGTTTTGAGGCCCTAAACAACATTTTTTAGGGCTCGCCATAGTCAAAATAACCATTGATAAATAGAAACAATATGTTTATTCCTTGTATTTACCTTTCTAACGGGCTATCGTGTGCCTAAAATGGAGATCGTATGCAAAAGTTACAACCTCGGGAAGTTGATGTACTAACTTACCCAAATGGGGCGCACGTGACTTTTGGCGCTTCATCTCCTAGGGTTAGGTTTTTTGGATGTCTATAATTTTTGACATTCATGTTTATTCTAAAAAGGGCTTCAGAGCCTCATTGTAATCATCTTCTTGTGAATGAGTGTGGTTGTCGCATCTCTTCTTAGAGATAAGTCACCACCATTCTAGCAAGCTTGTTTTCGTTGCATTTTACAGTTTCAACGTATTTCCTTATTGAATAGAAATCAGTTTTAGTGTATATCTATTATTTTGTGTTAAGCATATTTTTAAAATAATCTATATTCATTTTGTTCTGCAAATATATTCTAGATCAGTGGTATCAGAGCGGTCTGCTTCTTTTCATTCTTAATGTGTCAGCCAACAATGTCGCTTGTTATACGACATCAAGCCCTTCAAAGATGAGGTATTGTTTGATGTTGCCCCTCTCAAAGTTTGAAATGTTCTTTTGGGCCAACCATATTTATGGAAATGTCATGTTGTATATAATTCTAGGCCTTGTAGTGTTATTATTACGTTGAACAAGAAATTGTACAGGATACCCGAGGTAGTCTAACCCAGTGCTATTTCCTTGATCTCTGCCAAGCAATGGAGAAAGGTCATCTCTCATAAAGGGAAGTTTGTTTTCTTTTTTACTGTCTCTCATAATGAGCGAAAAAATGCATCCATATCCAGGGTCTTTGTGGCCAACCTCTCCACACAACAAAAGCAAGTGGATAAGGTCATGGAAGAATACTCAAATATCTTCTCCTCACCTATTGAATTACCTCTGCACTGCCAGGTCAAGTACCCCATCGATCTGACCGCCAACACACTGCTTCCCAATGGGCCAGTATACCATCGCTCTCTATTAGATAATGAGGAAATCAAGCGACAGATCCAAGAAAAACTCCACAAGGGGCACATCTGTCCCATCTCATCACCTTGTGGGTTACCAATCATGCTGGTATAGAAGAAATATGGAACCCGGTGACTCTGCATTGATTATCGGGGCTTGAATAAAATCACAGTCAGAAACCAGTAACTGATTACCCAAATCGATGACCTCCTTGATTAGCTCATGGGGGGAAAATACTTCAGTAAGATTAATCTGAATTGTGGCTACCATTAGGTCCCGACAGAACATACAGATGTATGGAAGACCGCCTTTAAGTCAAAGGAAGGTCTTTTTGAATGGTTAGTCATGCCCTTTGGTTTGAAAAATTCTCCATCCACTTTCATGAGGATGATGGATGATATCCTATGACCATTCACCAATAATTTTGTAGTGGTGTATCTGGACGACATCCTCATTTAAAAAAAGACTTGGGCAGAACACTTGCAACATGTTCATCAGGTTCTTCACACCCTGTGGTAGCACCATCTCTACGCTAACTTGGAAAAATTCTCCTTCAGCATGGACAGGGTTCATTACCTGGGCTACATCATTGATCATCATGGTGTACATGTGGATTCATCCAAAATCCAAGTCATTCGTGATTGGCCAGCCCCAACCACACTCATTAAGCTTTGAAGCTTCTTGGGCCTTGCCCATTTCTACCGCAGGTTTGTGTTGTGATTCTCCCATATTGCATGGTCCTTCATCCAAGTAACTAGGGGTGGTGGTAAGGGTAAATTTGTGTGGGGACGGTCCCAACAAAAAGCGTTCGATGATTTGAAGAAACGATTATGCTCATCCCTACTACTTTCACTACCGTACTTGCAACATCCGTTTGATATTGAGACATATGCTTCATGTTGTGGGCACCATTCTCACTTAGCATAGCCACCCCGTGGCCTATCATAGTGAGACACTATCAGATGTTGTCTGTAAGTACCCTACTTATGAAAAAGAAATGTACGCCATTGTGCAAGCTTGCCGCCAGTGGAGACATTACATTCTTGGGAAGGAAACATTCATCCACACTATTCATAATCCACTGTATTTCATGAAGACACAAGGCAAATTATAGAATGACTGCAATCAGAAGTGGTTCATGTACTGGAAACAATTACACCTCAACATCAAGTATAAAATGAGAAGCACCAACCATGTCATTGATTTCCTCATCAGACCACCAGTCGTGACACTCACCATGGTGATAGACTCTTGCGGCCATGAGACCTATGGATGGCCCCAACTCTATGATACAGAACCATACTTTGCCACCACCTACCAAATGTTGGGCGCAAACACATTTTTCGCTAATTTCCATCTTCATGATGGGTTATTGTGCCATCTGGGCCATATCTGTGTTCCATCAAGAGAGCGAGTGAAACATTTCTACTGGATGAAACTTCGATAGGAGGTCAGCAAGTATATCAGATCCTATGTTGCATGCGCAATCGCCAAATCGACGACTAAGAAAAAGGACCTATACACCCCTCTATATACTCTTGACATGCCATGGTAATCCATCTCAATGGACTACATGTCAGGCCTCCCATCCACCAAGCGAGGCAATGACTTTGTTTTTTTGGTTGTGGATCATTTTTCTAAGATGGCGATTCTCGCCGCCTACAAGAAGAGCATCACAACAGAGGCCACTACCAAGCTCTTCTTTGAACGAGTTTGGGTAAATTTTGGAATCCCACAAGCCATTGTCTCAGATCAAGACAGATGATTTCTCAAAAAATTATGGTCAAGCCTCTGGAAACTAAAAGACACCAAGCTCACCAAATCCATGACCTTCCACCCCCAGACAGATGGCCAAACCGAAGTCGTAAATCTAATGATCTTGCATATCATGCACATGTCTAATTCCAAGCACCCTCAAACATGGGATGAGATTCTCCCCTATGTTCAACATAGCTACAACCGAGCCTTGCATAGCTCAACTGGCCACAACCCCTTTCAGGTGGGGTTGGGATTCCAACCATTGGGTCCCATAGATGTTGCACTAACCCTTGCGGTCACCTCGGCCAAATCATCCCCTGCTCCAACTGAAGAAGAAAAAGCCACCCGTTTCATTGAGAATATCTAGTACATCTATCAATAGGTTCAGGATATCCTACAAAAGTCCAATGACAAGTAAAAGCGTGCCATGATCAACATCGGTTACCACATAAGTTTCAGGTGGGAGAAAAAGTTTGGTTTCACTTGCAGAAAGAGAACCTTATAGGACCCCATCAAAATATTATCCCACTCTATTATGGTTCGTATAACATCACCAAGGCTATGGGCAATAATGCTTTCGAGCTCAACATTCCTCCTTCTCTTGGCTTTCACCCAGTGTTCAACGTGGATATCCTTTGACCGTATTTCCCACCATTATTGGACACCTCAGAGATAGAAAAAAAAATAACACCAACAAAGCTCAACCTTGATTGCATACAATGGGCATCCAGTGATCATATTGTGGACAAATAGATCAAGCGACCTCGCCAATGAAGGTTCCAACTTTATCAAGTTTTCAAAGCAGGGCAACTCCTGCACCAAAGCAAGTGGCTCACCTGGGGCCAAATTCAATAGAAATTTACTCATATGGTGGGGGAAATCAATGCAATTGAGACCATTTCTTCCTAATGGGGGAGGATTGATCTAGATGGATTCTGGTGGCCTCCCACCTATTCCAACTGGCTCTTTTTGGCAGTTTCTCAGTTTGCCAATTTTTTCCCTAGTTTTTGGGACCTTGACTTGCAGGGCCGTTTTGGGGCGCTAAACAACGTCTTTTAGGGCTCACTACAGGCCTCAAATAGACCTTTGCAATGGGCTATCATGCACCTAAAACGAATATCTTATTCAAAAGTTATGACCACGGGATGTTGATGTACTAACTTACCCAAACAGGGCCCACATGACTTTTGGCGCTTCATCTCCTAGGGTTAGGTTTTTTGGATGTCTAGTGTTTTTGACAATCTTGTTTATTGTAAAAATGCCTTCAGAGCCTCATTGTAATCATATTCTTGTGAATGAGCACAGTCATCACATCTCTTCTCAGAGATAAGCTTCCACCATTCTAGCAAGCTTGTTTCCGCTGTATTTTATAGTAACAACTTATTTCCTTATTGAATAGAAACTGGTTTTATTGTATATCTGTTATTTTGTGTTACGCATATTTTGAAAATAATTTGTATTCATTTCATGATGAAAATATATTCTGGATCAGTGGTATCAGAGAAATCTTCTCCTTGTCATTCTTAATGCATGTCCCCATCGAGTTCAGGGTACAAAGAATTGGGTCTCGAGCTTGTTTCTCTTGAGGAAAAAATCTCTCTCACGCCCAAACGACCTCTCATGGAAGAAGAAAAGAAAGATGACGAGACAAGAGATCCCTTCAAAATTTTGTTCGAGGAATACCTCACACAAAAATGGAACGATATGATGGATAATTTTGCACAAATCCTTCTACGGATACTAACAGGCGACACATCTTCCTCAAACAGAGGCACCCCCCCCCCCTCCTTCATGTTACAAATCAACA
>JASDQU010243885.1:157203-178183 GCA_032191745.1 Picea mariana
CTCCTTCATGTTACAAATCAACTTCAATATTCCTATATTTGAAGGTGAGATAGACGTAGATATGGTAGACAAATGGTTGAATCTTCTAGAAGGGTATTTCTCTGTCCATAACTTCTCGAATAGAGAAAATATTACTTTTGCGCTCCTCAAATTCATCCCCCATGTCAAATATTTGTGGGAAACTTTCTATGAGCAAAAGGAAATAGAGGAACCCTCATTATTTACAGTCGTAGTCACCTAGGATTCCTTCAGGGATGTTATTAAGTTATAATACTACACTGTTGGAAGTTATGACAACCTGTACAAAAAATGGACCACGCCGCAGCAAGAAAGAGACCAAACAGTGTCCAAGTTCACAAATATATTCCATACCTTGTGCACCAAGCTAGGTATCAAATATTCTGAGCGACATCTGGTGCTCAAGTATCGCGGGGGTATGCATAGATACATCCAAGCTGAAATGGAGTTTTTGTACATCTCATCCTTGGGCGCGGCCTATTGATATGCCATCAAAATCGAGCAGAAGCTCAAACAAAAGACATGACAATTTGGGCCTGGGAACCCCTCACAGCAAAAGCCGGGAAAGGGTGGCCCCAACCCACAGAATAAAGGACATAGAAAATATGGACAACCTCAGGACAACCAATCTAGGCCGCAAGAAAACAAGGACACTGGAAAGACAAAGAAAGATATTAGGAAGTGGTGGGAGTTCCATAAGAGCCCCTGGCATAACACTGTTGATTGTCGCTCCAAGCAGTCGTTGGTGGCTAAGGTGAAATCCTCTAAATCAGATGTGGGTTTTGACTCTGAGTCAGAACCAAAAAGGGGGAGATAGATCATAGACGTAGAACCCAGTGCTACTATTTCTACCACCATGCTCCATCCCAGTCAACCAGATGAGCTAGAGGAAGGAGAGCACCTTTTTCATTCACAGATGTGGGTGAAGGGTACCCTGTTGCACTTCATCATAGATAGTGGTAGCCATAAGAACCTCATCTCAGTATATGTTCTCAAGCGACTCACCCTACCAAAAACATCGCACTCGCAACACTACACCATCGGATGGCTCCACCAAGGAAGCAACATCCGTGTCAGACAACAATGTCTCCTGTCATATGACATCAATCCCTTCAAAGACGAGGTATTTTGTGATGTTTCCCCTCTCGAAGTTTGTAATTCTCTTTTGGGACGACCATATTTATGGAAATGTCATGCTATATATGAGTCTAGGCCTTGCAGTGTTATTATTACTTTTAACAATAAATTGTATAGGATACCCGAGGCAGTCCCACCCAGTTTTATTTCCTTCATCTCTACCAAGCAATGCAGAAAGGTCATCTCTCATACAAGGAATTTTTTATTCTTCATGATTCACTCTCAGAATGAGAAAAATATCGCATCCACATCCAGGGTCTCTGTGGCCGACCTCTTCACACAACAGAAGCAAGTGGATAAGGTCGTGGAAGAATACTCATATATATTCTCCTCACCTACTGGGGTATCTCTGCACTGCCAGGTCAAGCACCCCATCGATCTGACCCCCGATGCACCATTGCCCAATGGGACAGTATACCGTTGATCTCTATTAGAGAATGAGGAGATAAATCGACAGATCCAAGAACTGCTCCACAAGGGGCACATCCATCCTAGCTCATCACCTTGTGGGAAAACAAATCGTGTTGGTATAGAAGAAAGTTGGAACCTAGTGACTCTGCATTGATTACCTGGACTTGAATAAAATCATAGTAAGAAACCAATACCTGATTCCCTGAATCGATGACCTCCTTGATCAACTCATGGGGGCCAAATACTTCAGTAAATTGATCTGAATTTTGGCTACCACCAGGTCCCAACAGAATAGATAGATGTATGAAATACCGCCTTCAAGTCAAAGGAAGGTATTTTTGAATGTTTTTTCATGCCCTTTGGTTTGACAAATTCTCCAACCACTTTCACGAGGATGATGAACGATATCCTGCGACCATTCACCAATACTTTTGTAGTGGTGTATCTAGATGACATCCTCATTTACAACAAGACTTGGGAAGAACACTTGCAGCATATTCAGCAGGTTTTTCACACACTACGGCAGCACTAGCTCTACGCCAACTTGGAAAAAATCTCCTTCGACATGCACAGGGTTCATTACCTGGGATACATTGTTCATCATCATGGCATACATGTGGATCCAACAAAAATCCAATTCATCTGTGACTAGCCAGCCCCAACCAAACTCACTGAGCTTCGAAGCTTCTTGGGCCTTGCCAATTTCTACTGAAGGTTCGTGTTGGGATTCTCCCATATTGCATGGGCACTCAGCCAAGTAACTAGGGTTGTTGGTAAGGAGAAATTTGTGTGGGTTCGGTACCAACAAAAAGTGTTCGATGATTTGAAGAAACACTTGTACTCATCCCCAGTACTTTCACTATTGGACTTGCAACAACCCTTCCAGATCGAGACATATGTACCATGGTGCTAGACTCTTGCAACCATAATACCTTTGGAGGGCCCTAACTCTATGAGAAAGACCCGGACTTCACCACCACCTACCAAATGTTGGGTGCAAATGCATTTGTCGCTAAATTCCATCTTCAGGATGGGTTGTTCTGTCGTCTGGGCCATATTTTGATTCCATCAAGAGAGTAAGCGAAGTTGATCTAGGAATCTCACTACAGTTGGGTGGTAGGACACTTCGGCGTAAAAAATATAGTGTAAATGATGCAGAAACATTTCTACTGGCTGAAACTTCAACATGAGGTCGGCAAGTATATCAGGTCCTGCACTGCCTACATGATTTCCAAACTGACCACTAAGAAATAGGGCATGTATAACCCTCTGAATACTCTTGACAGGCCATGGGAATCCATCTCAATGGAATACATGTCGAGCCTCTCGTCCACCAAGTGGGGCAATGACTATGTTGTTTTGGTTACGGATCACTTTTCTAAGATGGTGATTCTGACCACCTACAAGAAGAGCATCACAGTAGAGGCCACTGCCAATCTCTTATTTGAACGAGTCTGGGTACATTTTGGAATCCAAAAAACCATTGTCTCAGATCGATATAATCGATTTCTTATCACATTCTAGTCAAGCCTCTGGTCACTGCTGGACAACAAGCTCACCAAATCCATGACCTTCCACTCGCAGATAGATGGCCAAACCGAAGTCGTAAATCGAATGATCGTGCATATACTGCACTTGTATAACTCCAATCTCCCTTGCACATGGGATGAGATTCTCCCCTATGTTCAACATAGCTACAACCAAGCCTTGCATAGTTCAACTGGCCACAACCTCTTTCAGGTGGGGTTGAGATTCCAACCATTGGGTCCCATAGATGTTGCACTACCCCTTGCGGTCACCTTAGCAAATTCATCTCCTACTCCAACTGAAGTTGACAAAGCCACCCGGTTCATTGAGTGGATCTAGCACATCCTCCAATAGGTTCAGGATATCCTACAGAAGTCCAATGACAAGTACAAGTAGTGCCATGATCAACACCAGGTGCCACATAAGTTTCATGTGGGTGACAAAGTTTGGTTGCAATTACAGAAAGAATGCTTTATAGGATCCCATCAGAAGCTTCGCCCACTCTGTTATGGGACGTACACCATCACCAAGGTTGTGGGTGATAATTCTTTTGAGCTTAACATTCCTCCTTTCCTTGGCTTTCACCCAGTGTTCAACATGGATATCCTTCAACCATATTTCCCACCATTATTGGAAACCTCAAAGATAGCAGAATGACTAACACTAATAAAGATCAACCCCGACTGCATACAACAAGAATCCAGTGATCAGATTGTGGAAAAACAGATCAAGGACACTTGGGAGTAAAGGATCCATCTTTATCGAGTTGTCAAAGTAGGGCAGCTCTTGCACCAAGGCAAGTGGCTCACCCAGGGCCAAATTCAACAGAAATTTACTCATGTGATAGGGGAACTCAACGCAAAGGAGACCATTGCTTCCTAAGGGGGGAGGATTGATCTAGATGGATGTTGGTGGCCTCCCACCTATTCCAACTGGCTTATTTTGGCATTTTTTCCCTAATTTTCGGGTCCTTGACTTGCGGGGCCGTTTTGAGGCCCTAAACAACGTTTTTTAGGGCTCGCCACAATCAAAATGACCTTTGATATATAGAAACAAAATGTCTATTCCTTGGATAGACCTTTCCAACGGGCTATCGTGCGCCTAAAAAGGAGATAGTATGCAAAATTTACAACCCTAGGAAGTTGATGTACTAACTTACCCAAACATGGCCCACACAACTGTTGGCACTTCATCTCCTAGGGTTAGGTTTTTTGGATGTCTATGGTTTTTGACATTCCTGTTTATTGTAAAAAAGACTTCAGAGCCTCATTGTAATCATATTATTTTGAATGAGCGTAGCCTCCACATCTCTTCTCAGAGATAAGCCTCCACCATTCTAGCAAGCTTGTTTCTGCTTCATTTTATAGTTTCAGCTTATTTCCTTATTGAATAGAAACTAATTTTACTGTATATCTGTTATTCTGTGTTAAGCATATTTTGATACTAATCTATATTCATTTTGTTCTGCAAATATATTCTGGATCACCACTTGACCAGATAGAGAAGTGATCGATGCCACTCAAGGCTTTACCTTTGTCTTATTATCATACTTTCCACAAGTCACCTTGAGTTATACGGGACTCAAAAATATCCCAAAATGAATCAACAAGAATTTTCGAGTCTTTAGATCCATCTATTGGTTTATCTGTAGGTAACACTTTTCTACAAGGATCCATTCTCTCATAAGAAACATAAAGTATCTTTATTAGAACAATGGGATATATTTGTGTACTTAACATCTTTGAAAACAATTATGTTTGAATTAATTATTTTCCATCAGTGAAAGTCTCAAGTATCCCTGGTAGGAAAGTTTTCACGAGAATTATATCCGTCTTGATGGTCGATTAAAATAAAATTCATGAATACTGCACACATATGTGATAGTTAACATCTTAGTCTAACCATTGCCCTTGAAAATCACACAATATTAATGAGGAAAATATAGTAATAAATGAAACAAAATTGATAACTTAAAACAATGGATTTTAAAAGCGGTTTAATATATTCCAAATCATCAGTTATAAAGTTTCCAATTGTGAATAGCCAAGGTATTAGCTTAGAGTGATTTTTTGGATGAAAAAACTACAATAAAACTTGAGCTACTTGTAGCCCAGAAGCAATATGTGATCGTTAGATCAAGTGCATGTAAACCATTGGATCTTTTGGGTTGTGAGAAAAGTGTTATAACTTGAGCAAATTTTAGTCTAAAACAATTATCAGTCGTCGGCTCTTTGATACTTTATCCGTTGGATGTTTTGACTATAAAGAATAATGTTATCTTCCACACAATTCATATAATAAAATAAACATGAACCGTTGGATTTGATTTCATTTCAAACATCCAATATTTCAACCATTTCCAAATCGTTAAAATCTAAGTAATAATAATCTCGAAATAAATTGAAATCGTCGAATTAATTGATTATGAATTATTTGATTTCTTAAAAACCAGTTAATTCTTAAAAACCAGTTTTCCCATTAATTTCTAATTTGTTTTGCATTTGGAATGTGATTTGCACCGTTGGATAAATATACAAAACTTTTCCATGATGATCAAATGAGACATTTAACTTTCTACCAAACTGAAACAAATTGTAACTCAACCTAAAAGATATTTACATAAAATATTATTACAAATAAAACCTTATTTTATTTTAATTTTATCTACGAAAAGGAAATAAAATAGAAATAAAAGGATTGAAATATGGAAGGTATCATATTGATCCTTAATCAATGGGATCATATCCCACTTTCTTCACCAACATAGATACCTATGCAGAATTTTATTTATGGATTCTATCTCAATTTTGTCTCTGAGTTGTGTGTAGGGTTCTCTGTCTCTTGGAGACTCAATCTGTTTCCCTACACTCATCAATAGCTAGAAATAACAATAAAAATTCAATCCAATGGATATATAATCTCTGCACATGTTGTCACTGTGTCACTATCACATAACAGTCATTATAGTCTACACTCACTATTCCACTTAGGTAGTTGAATGCATTTCTCAATGAAACTATCCTCTGGTTATTGTATTGATTAGATCATTCATTCCTTAGCTTGTATAATGAGTATTTATGGAATATTGATGTGCCTTAGTATCCCACTCACCCATTAATGAGAACCTTAGAATCTTGGAAGCAATTCTTCACATGCTTGAGAAATCACATGATCCACTAACAATTAAATCTCTTTTAATTAATGAATATACCTAGACACCTCCACACACCAATGGATTACACCTTCATTGGCCACCTTCAATGAATACATGATGGTTCTATTCCATATGGCAACTCTTGTGCACAGGAGTATCATAATAGTCAATGGCATTGGATTTCACGTCAAAGTTGCACCGACACTCAAGGTGGACACTCCATCTCGTCTTTGGACCCTGAACAAATGAGGAAAAGTGAGAAGAGATTACTCTTGACCCAAGTTCACGAGTGTGGGTGTCCAAGAAGCAATAATATTCCTTGGAGTGCCTTGGAGACAATTTTATGGTGTGGAATGTTTAGACATTACATTGTAGTTCATAAATTAGGGTTAGGGTTTATGTAAGATTTTCAATAAATGGAGTGTACACTTTTGCACACTATGGGTTTCCCATTCGCTTAGGTTCACACACTACACAGGACAATGGAGAGTGATCCCATGGATATCTCCTCTGGCTACAACTCAAAATCAACAATATGGACAACAATAAAGAAAAACTTCAATTCTCTCTTGAATGCTATGTCTTTAAGGATGCATAGAGCATTGAGAAACCATGACAAGTCATGGGTGGAAATGGATAAAAAAGAGAGGTCGTCGGTTCCCCTATGAACGACCAACAACAAAGGTACGACCCAACAAATAAATGTAGATTCCCATAGGGATGGAAATGCCCAACAATAATTGAAATTCTTCCAGGAAAACAATTTAAACGTCCAACAACAATGGAATTCATCCCAACAAAAAAATGGATGCCCAACAATAAAGGAATTCACCCCATCACAAAGGAATTCACCCCAACAAGAAAAAATTTGTCTCAGGACATGGATAAACGATCTAGGAAAGATTGAATATGCCCAAAAAGAGAAAATTGTGTGTGGGAACTTCAATACAACAACCAAACAATAGAAATCACCTCAAAGAGAGATAAAAACTCCCAGGAGAGAGAAAACCCAATTTAGTAAGTTTTTCCAACAAATATTTAATGAGGGCCATGGATTTGTCTTCGTCCAGTTCGATCAATAGTGTAGGAAATATAATTGTTGGATTTGGTAGCCACCCTCATCAATGTGCTCTAGAATACCTCACACACAGTAAAAGAAATATGTAGCAAACAACTCCTCATACTCTCAAAAATTATAATCAAGATACAAAGTAGCCATTAACAAAAATAACCAACAAGTTGTAATTAAGCATAATGGAGAATTTAACCACACACAAAGTAACTAAATCAATGAGACAATATTTTTACCCTAGAACCCAATTCGAAAAACCAATGAATGGTGCTCAATATTCTTCTTTATTCAAGTTTGCAACTTTACAATGATATCCTCCTCCTTGGCCAAAATCCCTTTGAGAATGAGTGAGAGTGATGAAATAGGGAGAGATAGAGGATAAGGGAAGGCCAACAACCATGACTCTTCACTTCCCATTTCTTAGCCTTCTCTCCTATCTGTTTCCTTGTCCCTTTAATTATTTTCAACAACTTTTGAGTTACATGCTCATTTTTCTTATTCCATGTTAACTAGAATTTTTTTACATGGATTTCATAATGTTGATTAATTGTGAATTTATTTTATAAGTATTGATTCTTATCCATTCTTCAGTCCAGATTTGTTTTAGATCACACCTCCCCATTGAGAGGATTTTTTATTTCGAAAATCTCTAGGAACCAATCTGGATCAGTGTTTTCTACTTCTCTGGAATGTGGCTCTAACGCTAGCTCCTAGCTACAACTCTATATCTATCTCTAGCCCTAGCTAGTGGCTCTGGCTACTAGCTCTGTTCCTCGGCCATAGATCTGATTCTGGTTCTGGCTTGCTTGTTCCCGCAGTGCAACAACATTCCCATTGACTCTTAGATTTGAGAAATATTAGAATCCAAACTATAATCTCAACACTCATTTCCATCTCCCTCTCTGACTTAGAGATAGTCCATCTCAACTATCAACGAAGCTAATTTGAATGTTGGTTTGTTCAGTGTGACCCTAGCATGCTACCATCACATAACAACTCCTCAAGTGTGGTTGCATTCCTCTGCTAGGGTCAATTTATTTTTGTCATGGAAACAACTCTTTGGTGCTTGCAGGTGCTTAAAAGCACTTCCTGAGTTCTCTAAACACCCCCCAAGGTCAATGAACTCTATGCATCACTCTCCAACACATGTCCAAGAAGGGGTTCTTTGGGTGCAATATTGAACACAAAAAATGGATTGTGGCTGCCATGGCCATCGACTTGTTTTCCATCTCATTGGTGATGTAGAATTCATGTGCTACTATCTCTCCTTGCATGAATTCTACCCCTTGTGTTGGATAGGTAGGCCACTCTTCATATTCCATAGACTTCATTCTCCACACACTTCTCTTCACTATGTAGTTTCTGGGGTGAATCCTTGATTGAAGTCACCAACACTTTGAGTCCCAATGACCACTCAAATTGCATTGGTGGCAGAAGTTCTTGTTGTTGTTACAAGGAATTCTTGGCATACTCCTCCTCTCTGTGTGCCTACATGTTTGTTGTATAGTTGGAGAAGCCTTATTTCCATTAAACTTCTGGCAATAATCATGCTGGGGAACATGGCTTGCTTCTCTTAGCAGGTTTCCTCACAATGACCTCTCTTTCCACAAAAGGAACATACCTTTGCATTCCAACAATTGTTTATGGTATGGCCTCTCTTCTTGCAACAGTGACACACAATAAATTTCTTGGTTGATGTGGACATCATGGTCTTCTTTTTCTTCTTGCTTTCACCGATTAGTTTGTTGTTGTATCTAAGTGCAAGTGTGAGATGAGCCTAGGAACTCTTCTCATTGTTTCTCTCCTTCAATCTACCACAAAGATGAGGTAGTGGTGAGTTTCCACCTTCACTTACCATCCTTTCCCCTTCTCCTAATGAGCAATCCAACTATGGCATGTCATTTTCCTTCACGAAAATGGTTTTATTCATGGAAATGGAAGTTTCACTTATACCATAAAATCCTAGGCCTTCATTCTTGGCCCAATGTGTGACTACAATGAGGGTCAATATGCCTTGTCTCCTCTTTACTAGACCTTTTCCATCATAGTCCATTTTCCTTATAATTTTAGAGTCAATACCCCAGGTATGCTTCTCAAATTCACCAAGATTATCTGGAGAGATGTCTACTGAAGGAGAGCTTGGTGAGATGGTCTCAGTCATGGTGCTATCATATGTAGTGGCAATGGAAGGTTTCCTTTCTCCTTTGTGCTCTTAGAAAACTTCTTGAAGTCTTGCCAATGCCTTCTCCTTCTATTCCAACTCTTGTTGCAACTATGTCATCATCTTTCTAAACCTATCCTCTTGCCAATTGTTTGTTTGGATGACCTTCTCACCAAGGTACATAAGATACACTTTGTTCTTGTCCCAATATGTTCTGATTTCTATGAGAGATTCTTGGCCTTATTTAAATTTCTTCTTGATAAATGAAAACAATTGGCTAGAGGTCTCCATGTGCATATCCATCTCTGCCATCCTTGGTTAAACATATTAGCCTATGACTTCAAGCTCTCATTCTATTCTCAAAGCTCGACATTGATGGCCCTTAAGTCTTCCAAATTATTTTTGCTTACTTTTACCATGTTGGTATTTGCAATATTTTGTTCACAGTTGTAGAAGTAGTGTCTTTATCAACGATGCAACTTGCTTCACCAACACAGATACCTGTGTGGAATTTTATTTCTAGACTCTATCTCAATTTTTTCTCTAAGTTGTGCATTGGGTTCTCTGTCTCCTGGAGACTCAATCTTTTTCTTTGAACTCGTCAATAACTAGCAATCAAAATAACAATTCATTCCAATGGACATCTAATCTTTGCACATGCTTTCACTGTGTCACTGTCACATAACACATATTATAGTCTACACTTGTTATGCCACTTAGGTATCTGAATGCAGTTCTCAATGCAATTATCCTTGGGTTACTCTATTGATTAGATAATTCATTCATTAGCTTATATAATGATTATTGATAGCATATTGATGTGCCTTAATATCCCACTCACCCATTAATGAGAGCCTTATAATCCTAGAAGAAATTCTCCACATGCTTGAGCACACACATGATCCATATAGCAACTAAATATCTTTTAAATAATGAATATACCTAGGCACCTTCACACACCAATGGATTACACCTTCATTCACCTCCTTCAATAAAGTCATGATGGTTATGTTCCAGATGGAAACTCTCATGCACAAGAGTATCATAATAGTTGATGGCATTGGATTTCATGTCAAAGTTGCACTGACGCTCAAGGTGGAAGCTCCATCTCGCCTTTGGACCCTGAAAGAATGAGGAAAAGTGAGTAGAGATCATTCTTGACCCAATATGACAAATGTGGGTGTCCAAGTAGAAATAAGATTCCTTGGAGTGCCTTGGATACAAGTTTATGGTATGGAATGTTTAGATGTTACACTGTAGTTCAAAAATTAGGGTTATGGTTTATGTAATATTTCCAACAAATGGAGCATACTCCCTTGCACACTATGGGTTTCCTAGTTGCTCATGCTCACACACTGCGTTGGAAAATGGAGAGTGAGGCCATGGATCTCTCCTCTGAATAGAAATCATACTCAACAATATGGACAAAAATAAAGAAAATGTGAGTTCTCTCTTGAATGCTACATTTTTTAGGATGCATTGAGAAAACTGTTATCACTGAAATTTTGTCTGCAAATGGTTACAGGAATCCAACATCTTCAAACATCTATTAGTTCACCCATGGACCAAAAATGACCAAAAATGAATTTCCAAAAGGCCCAAAACTATACAATCAACAATAAAATCAGCATGCGCTAAGACTACACAAGGAGCGTGCGCACATGCACCATTCAGAAATGCAGAAAAAAGAGCACATGTGCACAATGCGTGACTGTGGACGCAAAAAATCACACATCCCTCAAAACGACGCATTTATGATATTGGTCAGCCTCCCACCCACTTCTAGTTCAACTTCCAAGTCGATTTGACATCCAAATCTTGGCTGAATCTGGCTGGGTGGATAGTCAAAGACCTAAGGGTGCCCTAAATGGCCCCTTGTTCACACCAAAAGGTGGTTGAATAATGCCTCAAATTTATGCTATAAAAAGAGGCCATGGGTGCACTACATTTCAAGGAATTCATTTGTATTGTTATGATGTTGATATTCTCTTGGAGGATCCTCTTTCCTCATCAAGAGCATGCTAGCACCATTTCAGTTAGCCATTCATATTACCTCTAGATTTGATGTGATTTGGATTCTCTTCACCATTTCATTTTAGTTCCTCACTTGTAAGAAGAGTTCACTATTTTGGGGTCCAAGATCCCTCCCTTGGAGGAAGAGGGGACCCAAAGTCTCCCTTTCTCTTTGGTGTTTTCTTTCCACTAATATAATCCTTTCCATTGGTGGCATGAGTCTTGTTTGTTTCTTGTTCTAATGCCCTTATGCACTATAGTTTAATTGATTTTATCCTTCTTAGTTTAATTCTTTGCTTATCTTTTATGCTTTACACTTCTAACTCTTTCCTCTACTTCTGTCTTGCCTAGCTGACCCAACTGGGCTTGTAAGCACCCCTATTTTCTGATTTAGGTGACAAAAGAGGTGCAACAGATTGGCGACTCCATTGGAGAAAGGTATCAATTTCCTACCCCATTTGGGTTATTTTAGCTCTTCTTTCTATTTATTTAATTTGTAGATACCATAACCGACCCAATCCGACCTGCAAAAAGTCAAATTCAAAGATGAGTTGAGAGAATTTCGTTTGGAATTTTCTTCACGGCAGTGTGTTAGACATGCGCAGGTTTTTCAAACCACAGGTGCATCTTCAGCGCATTTGTGTTGAACCCACTATTCTTCACAGAGCACCTTGCGCACCTACACCCAAAGGTCACTTTCAACCTGTGCATTGGTGTCATATGTGCCCATGTCTACTCTGAGACCCACGCATTTTCTTAGAAAATTACACATTGTAAGGTTTTGTGATCCGTGGAGGGCCCATAGCCTTCTTAAAATTGATTCCATGCATATTGTAATCTGCACCACACTTACATTCCCTCTCCATATAAAGGGATTAGTCAAAACATAGGCACTTAGGGGTTAAAATCATTATTTTTCCTCTTTTTGTTTGTCATTCTTCCACATGGATGGCTTGCTTTGACTAAAGTTAACTTGGAACCATTCTACATCACATACAAAACTTGCATTGGGACCATAAATTGGATATCAATCGTTGAGTATGCTCTTCTCTCATGCCCTAAAGCGATCTTGAGAATCAAAAAGAGATTGAAGGAAAATGTCATCTCCCTTAAAAAGATAAAAATCTTTAGAAGAGAACAATAGCCCCCTCAGGACTCCTCTTAGTTTATTTTTCAAACACATCTTAAAATTGTAAGGGCCCATACATGCCCACATGCTACAAAGATAATATAGTGATTGAAGTTTACTTTATTAGATTAAATCACTAAGGAAGTTTAAAGGTTTTGTAACGGGTCCACACATGCCCACATATGCACAATCTAGGATAGTTTCAAAGCTTTCTTATATTAAATCAAATTAGGGTGTTAAGGGAATGAGTAAGGACCCACATGTCCACATGCTAGTCTCTTAGGGACTTTAAAATTCCGCAAGGTTGTACCAATGACATTTAGTTAATTAGGTAATCAAGACTTGTAAGGACCAAGCGAAGTCCACATGCAACAAGGTGGCACCTAATTTATTAAAAATATTGGCACACTTTCACTTGTTCACACACAAAAGTCACTACTCACTCACATAGTTTTTCATCTCGAAACGTGGAGGTTGAAATAAGTTTCCTCCAAAGGGATTCCAAAACACCCCACCCTTTTCTTGACGAAATTATCCACTCCCCCTTAATTTCAACGAGATTGGCTCACACCCCCAATCTCTCTAACAACAACATCTAATTTTTTTCTAAAAACTCACTAAGTTTTCCTCCACAAGAGGTGCCAAAAGAAATTTTTTAGTCTAGGTAGGATTTCAGGGATAGGCATCCAAATAACTCCCCATTGTTTGGTTCTCACATATTCAAACAATAGAAGTTGTCAGATAGGGAACTTTAAATCCTCCAAGTCAAGTGTTCCTACACCATAAGACAGGGAGATACCCATGAAAGGTTGAAGACCGAGGTCCGGTTTTTTTGTGCATCCCCCCTTGAGGAACTCACCTCTTGGACGGGATCCAACCTGTGACTCATTTCTTAGGCCAAAAATCTAAATACAACACTTTGACCGAGGTACCTAGTGATCGAATTTTAGGACATCTACCCAGGTGGCAATTGTGGGCTGCAACTGCACCTTGACCAGATTTTGTGTGGATATTGGGAAATATCACCAGCTCTTTCAGGATATGCACCCTCTACCCCTCATTATAACTGATTACTTCATCCTTCACTAGTTCCTCTTCTGGTGGCTTCAGACCCCATTGTTGAGTGCTATTGGAAGGTCCAGTGTTGTTTGAGAGGAAGGACGTTACGTCTTTTAGGACACGAGCATTTTCTTCTTTGTTCTCCCACACGGACAAAATCCACCTAACCACATGTATGCTTCTTTATTTTATGTATGTTGTTCTTCTAATTACATATGATTGTGAGATATATTGTGGAGGTCCAATTTATACAAAGTCTCTCGTTCATTAAATTTTCCCTCATCACCATTTGCACACATCCACTTTGCTAGTCGAACATCATAGGGGACCCACAGAATCCTCGTCATTCCAAACGCTTGCTAAGTCTCCCTCCCATCCTCAGGGGAGTTCCTAGCCTTACCAACTCATTGATCATACTTTCCCACACCCCTATAAGTGCTATTGTCTTGGGATCAGATTTGCTTGGTTCCACTTTGCTTGGGTCCACTTTCCAAGGTCCAACATCCCCACACTCTCCTTTACATGGAAGCAGGGGGGAAACTTCTTCTCAAGGGGGGAGTACAAACTCACCTCGTCCCCCTCAAGGGTCAGGTACGCAAAAAAATAACACCATGGTCAAAACTAATCCTCCACCACCACCTCAGATACCATACTTGGCTTCTCTCAACATACCGGATCTGACTAAACTCGCCAATTATCCTATATTTCACAACCCCACATGGCCAGCAATGCCTACCAAACTACCTTTAGACATCCCCAATTTTGAAGGAAAACCAGGAGATGATCCTACCAACCATATCATGACCTTTCACTTATGGTTCTCTTCAAACAACATCACGGACGATTCTGTCCAATTAAGTTTATTTCAACGTACACTCACTAGCCCATCAGTTAAGTGGCATGTAGAAGAAAAATATGGATCCCATGTGACCTTTGAGTCCCTGGCCAAAGATTTATTGACCTTCTTTCAACTACCAATTCGTCATGACAATGGCCTCGAACTACTCCCGAAATTTAAACAAACCTCCACCATGCACATCGCTGACTACATTCACGAATGGCATCGACGACGTAGTCTCTGCAAAGATGAAGCTACTCCACAATAATGTCTCAATTGGTTCCTCAAATCACTTGTTTCCCTCCTTGCCAAAGACAGAGCTGCCACCTTCCCCCAGTCTGAAGAAGAATCTATTAGCAAGGCCCAACAGTTCGAAATAATTTACTCACAGTTAGGGTACTTGTATACGGTCCTACCTAATGCCCTGAGACCCGTGCCATTCAGCCAGGACAAACCTGGGATATCTCACTCAGTGGATGGATTGATTGGTACCACTACACACCACAACTCACATCCCCAACAACCACCAATGTATGGAACACCTCAATATCCACTAGCATATAGTGGACCCCCTTATTATAATCCTCCCCCTTATCCACAACCATACCCCTTAAACTTTCGTCCACCCACCAGTGGCCCACCGCCAGCACCCACAATACACCCTACAGCCCAACCTAGTTCTGGTACCGCCTCTACCTCTACTTACACCCTAAACACTAGTGAAAGCGTCACGCCTTCCTACACATCCTATGAATCATTACCACAGAATAATCCATACTTTCCTTTCCCTGGCCCCCCCCAGCCCATTCCTTCTCCACATGGACAACCACATGTTGGGGTTAATTTTGTTCAACCCTCTCCCATTTAGCAGTATCAAAATTTTGAATAGCCGAATATGGCTAATCCATCCCATCATCCAAACAATGCCAGGAAGAAAGGAAAAAATCGAAACAATAATAATCCCGGACTAGGAGGAAATCAGTACCAACCCCAACTGAACCAACCTACCAGGGGTAACTAACACCAGGGGAACCAGAACCCCCAAGGGAGAAATAACAACAAATGCCAAGAGAAGAACAACAACAATATTCAGACAAACTTCACTTGTGCCCTTTACGGTGAATATGGCCATTATGCTCACCATTTCCCCCAAATAGCTGACTTTACATGGATGAAAGAATCCGGAAATGGACCACATCTCCCAGTACCGCATGCCCCCTAGCAGGACCCACAACAATATGTGCAGCACCCACCCATGAACGTGTTGCAAAACCCCATACCACATCAAGGGGTGATGAACACCCAACAGAGATGCAACCTACCCCAACCTAGGTAAGGCCATATCACAACCTGGGCACTTCTGTAGATCAAACTATCCTCCTCACTAGTGAGGAAGAAATACTTCTACAAATGTGTGGTTGTCAATACAGCACACCCTTTGACCCTACTGCCACTACTTCAGAGGCCACCCCAGTCATGACTGGACCACCTTTGATGATTCTACGCCCTAATACTGAAAGACCTCTTCGCATCCCGTTGTGCAGGAATGTCCACAACCCTCAAGCTAGGACAGCCCACAATTATAGTCTGGTCAATGACTTGGTAAAATCCCCCGCTACCATGTCAGTCTTAGAATTTCTTCAAACCTGTCCTACTCAACGTAAATCATTACTTCCTCATTGGGGGCAGTCGACCCTGCGATACTCAACTCATGACATTTGATCTCGACAGTGGAGAACCCCATCTCCCCGCTCTTATCACTTTTCAAATGCTAGTTAAAATCGAAAATATCACAGTCCACCATTGCATTATCAACGAAGGTGCATCCACTTGCATCATGTCCAAAACTGTATGGAAAAAACTTGGCTCTCCAGAGCTAATACCCTCTGCCATTACTTTGAGGGCTTACGACAGATGACCCTTGTCTCCCGAGGGGCTCTTCCAAAATGTCCCCATCGAACTCGGGGGAAAAACCATCCTTATAGACATTGAGGTTATCAATGCCCCACTCGACTATAATATTTTGTTTGGTCGCATCTGCATGTATGCTATAAAGGAAGTCGCCTCTTTCGTGTTCGGAGCCATGATGTTTCTCCATAACGAAAAGATCATTACCATCGATTAGGTATCACATTATGAGCCTAACCATTCATCCAACATCGATAACATCCTCCATTTTGTCCACACTAATCCAGATGCCTATCCACTCATCGAGATGGGCCCCAAAATTTTTAAGGACCCATCCTTGTTAGGGACATACCACAGAGCACCACCACTCATCCATCCATTAGAAAAAGTATGTGTTGTTTCCACCAACTGAACGACAATTGAAAATACTCTCCCTCCCACCGAGGCCTCTTTCACCCTGGATGTCCCACTAGTCACATAATATCTCCCTCAGGAATCTTCTGGAACTTGTTTAGCTCTACCCGTCCCTGATCTTCCCCTCCCCCAGGGCCATATCTTGTTTTTGGAAACAGTCCCCCAAGCCATTACCCAAATCCATTTATTTTACCCCCCACCAGGTGTACAAGATTTCTAGGTAGCCGCAATGCTCACCCTTCCTAACATGGTGTTGGCAATCCCAGTATGGTATCTACATCAACTTGAGATGGTACCTCAACCATCCCTCCCTCCCAAAACAGAAGGAATCCCGATGCAGATTCCCATACTTACCCCCACCATCCCACCCACACTCCCACTCAACATCACCCCTGCTACAGTTGGGGGAAGACGGAAAATGAAAGAGCCCACCACTCCACTTCCCCCACGTGTCCAACCTCCATGTGCACTATGCAATAAAGACGGACACCCCACCAACAAATTCCCATCTCTACCCGAGCTACGCAATCTAATTCAACTCCCTTGAGCACCACCACCACTCATTGCTTCATCAAGTACTTCCTCTATCTCCCCTAAAATAAATAGAAAAGGATTGTGAACCAACTTTGCATGTGCCATCTGTTCAGAATATGGCCATTACACACACCATTTTCCAATGTTACCTCAACTCCGGCAAACGCTAACAGTCGTACACCAGATCTTTCATCAATAACCCAACCCAACACATGTCACCGACATCCATTATTTCACAACCTTAGTCAATGAATGTATGAGATGTCCCTGCTCTCTATGCAAATCACTTTATCATTTCACATATCAATGCCCTATGATCATTGAATATAGGCGTTGCCAACTGGCCCTAATTCAAAATCCTACACCCCCCCCTCTAGCAGGACCAGTGAGTACCCCTACCCCATCACTTGACATGGTTCATATCTTCTCGTTGGAACATGAGGTACTCCCTACTCCCCCATGGTTCCTGGATGATTTATATGCAGATTTTCCCCCAAATCCCCCCAAATCTCCAATTTATTTCCCACAAAAATTCTACGCCCGACTACCGTTTTCAACCCACCATATCTCGATATTTGGTTTGGTCAAGGGAGACATTGCAACCTCCTTGTGATACCCCCTCTACATCGTCACCACCAAAAAACAACCCCACGGTGACCGTCACCAAAGTTACTCCCCTCGATCCCCTATATTTTCAATAGTTTCACTGCGATGAAGACATCCTTGAGGAGTTAACTAAACCCGATTTTCCATGGGACGCACTCCACCACAAAGTTCTTTTTCCTTCACAGGAATCCTTCGTGACTCCTAACCAAAACCCCATATATGCAGTCAAAACCAAATATTTTCTCCCCACGGGGAATATAGATTGGTTCAATAACCCTATCCCTACCCCTGACGCTTTTGAAGAAGGCAATATGGCCAACATTTCCCCCACCATCAAAATTGATATTTCCATCAAATCTGGGGTCGTAGAGGAAATCACCATTGGTGTCGCATGCTCCCCTGAAAAAATCACCACCTACAAATCTCTCTTCCAGGAATACCAGGACATTTTTGCCTGGTCATACACAGAAATGCCTGGCCTTGACCCCTCTATTGTCGAACATTGTATAGACACCTAGCCTAATATCACACCTATCCGTCAAAACCAACGTCCGCTACACCCATCCAAAGCAGTGGCCATCAAGGCTGAAATTGACAAATTACGCGCTACAGGGTTCATCTACCCCATCACATTTACTTCATGGGTCTCCAACCCCATCCCTGTCAATAAAAAATAGGGCACTATTCACGTCTGTATGGACTTTCACGATCTCAATCACGCCTATCCCAAAGAGAACTTTCCAATGCCCTTTATCGATCAAATTATCGATGATTGCGTTGGTCACGAGGCTCTGTCCTTCATGGACAGTTTCTCTGGCTATAACCAAATTAAAATTCACCCAGCCGATCGATACAAAACCACATTCACTACCCCTTGGGGCACTTTTGCATATTGTGTCATACCTTTCGGCCTCAAGAACACAGGAGCCACTTTCCAACGTGCCATGACATACATTTTTCATGATCTAGCTCAAATCATTCTCACCTACTTGGACGATCTCACCGCTCGCTCCAAAAAATGCACTCAACACCTAAATGACTTACGCATTGTATTCCACAGGTGTCGTTAGTACAATATCCGATTGAATCCCCTCAAGTGCATATTTTGTGTCACTGCTGGACGCCTCCTTGGATTCACCATCTCCCAACACGGCATCACAGTCGACCCCCTCAAGGTCCAAGACATCATAGAAATTCCCCCACCATGGAATTTACGCCAACTGCAGAGCCTACAAGGCAAAGCTAACTTTTTACGCCTCTTTGTCCCCGATTCTGCCACTTGGGAACATGGTTTCCTTCACCTCTTAGGTCATGATATCCCATTCTAATGGGACAAACATGCCCAAAAAACTTTTGATGATCTCAAAACGACCCTCTCCAACGCCCTGTTAATTATCCCACCCGACTATAACTGTGACTACATCCTCTATATCTCAGCCTCTGTCGTCCCAGTAGTAGGAGTTCTCGTCCAACTAGGGGACGATGACCGTGAGCATGTAATTTACTACATTAGTAAAAATATTTCAGGGACACCCTTGAAATATAAACACGAAGAGAAATTGTCCCTTGCAGTTGTTCTTGCAATCCAAAAATTGCGCCATTACATATTGCTTCGAACTACCAAAGTTATAGTTGATTCCAACCCCATGCAATACTTGCTCAGTCGCCAGAAAATTAATGGTAAATTTGCCCGATGGATCATCATCCTTCAGGGGTACGACCTCGAATTTTCAACACCCAAGAGCAAGAAATCCCTCACCCTCACCAAATTCATCACGACATTTCCCTCCGATACCACCCATAACCCCGTCAATTCCGACTTCCTTGACGAACATCTCTTTTACATATCCTTAGATGAACCTTGGTATGATGATATTCTCGTCTACCTACGAACACGGAAATTTGGAAACCACCTCTCTCGAGACGATCGTCGACGTATTTGTCACCAAGCTCCCTACTACCTACTTATCGGTTATATCTTATATCGGCGAGGGGTCGACACTGTACTCCACCGATGTTTGACTATTGACGAGGTCAATCGAGTCTTGAATGACTTCCACAATGACGCTTGAGGGGGTCACCTCTCCAGGATGTCCATCGCTCAAAAAATCATTTGCGTCGGTTATTTTTGGCCTACACTGTTTCACGATTGTATCCACGCTGTGAAACGATGTGTCAAATGTCATCTTTATGCCAAAAAAGCACGAGCACCGCCTTCTCTTCTACACCTGGTCATTATTGTCAGACCCTTTTGCAAATGGGCCATAGACTTCATGACTTGCAACCCTCCATCTAGTAATGGACACAAATACATCGTCGTCACAGTAAATTATTTCACTAAGTGGGATGAAGACATGCCTACATTTAACAACACCGTTGACACTGCAGCACGCTTCTTCTTCAACCACGTCATCTCCCGCTTTGGAGTCCCACTACAGCTAGTCTCTGATCACGTGAAACACTTCAAGAATGAGATATTTTTTGAACTCTCCTCTCGGTTAGGATTATCCCATGATTTTTCCTCCCCATACTACCCTCAGTCCAACGGACAGGTACAGGCGGTCAACAAGGTTCTCAAAACCATGTTGCGGAGCATGGTTAACAAACATAAGACCAATTGGCATCATATGTTATTTTTAGCACTATGGGCTTATCACACAGCAGTTAAAATGACCACTGGTTTCGCACCATTCCATCTAGTCCACGGGGTTGAGGCCCTTCTTCCCATCGAGTGCGAAATTCCCACCTTACGCACCGCCATTGAGCTATTACCGAACACTTCTCCAATGGAGCAACGCTTTCTAAACTTAGAGTCCCTGGATGAGGATCGTCGATCTTCATTACATAACAATGAGGCAGCCAAAAAAGGGTCAAAGGCCACTGTTAAGCCCTAATATTGGCTCATTACCCCTTAATTGGGGCATATTAGATTAGTAATGCTATTTTATTTATGTCGGCTTTAGGCCATTAGTTGTAATTTAGATTAGTAATGTTATTTT
>JASDQU010243885.1:179360-193105 GCA_032191745.1 Picea mariana
ATAAGTACCAAAAAATACAAAAGTACATATAGAGGCACTCATGGTGCCTCTAGAGCACCACCACCCAGCCCGCTCACGGGAGGTGATACCCCACCAACTATCAATCCCTCTGGCCCTGGGGGCAACCGCCCAGTCATCGCAGCACCTGCTACTACTGTTCTCCGGACCATGGTCCTCCACACTAGCTGAACACCCACGCATTTCTCCAGGACTCCCCCATCCTAGATCCGTGACCACATGCCCTCGTGCACTCCCTATAGCATCGCCTCAAAGCGATAATGAATATCCCTGAACTCTCCTCTAGCCTCCGCTAGAGGACCATGTGAAGGCCCTACCCCAAGGTCATCAAATCGACGCCTCTGGCCTACTCTCTCCCCCTCAGCCGACCTCGCACCACCCTCATCCCGCCACCATCTCTCCCTAGCTCGTGG
Organism: Picea mariana; assembly: GCA_032191745.1. Classification (NCBI taxonomy): domain Eukaryota; kingdom Viridiplantae; phylum Streptophyta; class Pinopsida; order Pinales; family Pinaceae; genus Picea; species Picea mariana. Next base: position 179,792 of record JASDQU010243885.1, read on the forward strand.
CTCTCTCCATGGTGGTCTCACTGGCGCCTTGACCAGATTAACCTCTCGACCGCGTGGTCCCACATATGCACACACAATAAACAAATGATAGCATCAACATCCATCCATATATCAAACTATATATGCTATACTATCTAACTANAAATAACTCTAGGGCGCAACATCGACACCCTATCTAAAAACCATGCCACTAAGATAGACCCAAAGGTGAACTCCCCTGAGTCTGCAACACGACACCTTTCAAGCTACCCTACCATCTTGGCATGCAACATCACACCCCAGGCGAAATGCTCACCCACCAGTGCCCTCTACATCACCCTCAGCTAACCCCCACTGATTTGTTGAGTCGTGAGAGACCTGTATACTCTCACCACCATCATTTCCATGCAACGATGTACAAGGGCATCCATCGCCCCAATGCTAACCATAGAACCCGACATGAATTTCTCCCCTAGACAATACCTCTGGGCTAGGGTAACCAACTGCCCATCCCTAGGTAGCATGGGATTTGCCAGTAACGAGGTTCCCTGAAACAAGAGCCCAGTCAGAAAGTATATATCCTACACTTTCGTGAAGGCCAGATTCTCACCCCACACAATGAAGCAATGCCAATCCAGATCCCACATCCTAATCAGGAACTGCTGTAAAAACTCCTAGGCCCGTATTAGGGGGCACTCAAAGAGCTTCAGCAGCCCACAAGTTGCCAAAGTGTCACGAACCGTCGGCTCCTCATTGGTCACTACCTCCCTTAGGCGTGACCAATCCCTCTCCCTCCAATGAATCAGCATCGTCGAACCTAGTCACCTGCATCCACATATAAAGTACTCGATCAACAATCATAACCCATAAAAACATTTGAAAATCTCCAAAAAGTCAAATATTTACACTTTTAAGCTTTGCCTCAAAGACGTGGTTGTTTTTCCCCACAGGCGCGCACATATGTGCACTTTTTTATCTCACAATCGCGCACTCATGCATGCATATCGATGATACAGGGGTTCACACATGCACCTCTGTCACATAAACAGACGCACCTTAGGGCGCGACTGTTGGTCACACAGTTGCACACACATGCACGGCTGTCAGGAACACAGCCGCGCACGCATGTTTCGTTGTGATCCGCACATGGGCGCACCCCATGCGCGCCTGTTTTTCTCCCTTGATTGCCCCCATGCATAGCTTCCCAAGATACAGTCACGCACTCATGCACGAGAATCCTTTGATCTCCCATGCACTAGGGGGCCCACTCACTAAAACCCCCTGTACGAACCCCGTACAACCCTGCCCAAAAAAAAAGCCCTAAGTCCTATGCAGGAGGATATGACAACTAACCTGAAACTCATGCATCTTGAAACAACTGCCTCGATCGCCCAAAATATCCAAATCTCATCTCAAATAACTCGTCCAGTCACTAAGACAACAAGTACAAACGAGGTGCCATTGTGGGCCTTACAACTATATATAGTCCTTTTTGACAAAATTCCAGACTCAATTCCAAAAGATCCGAACATCCATTTTTTGATTTGTCTTCAGCCACGGGACCAGAATCTCATCACCTACACAATCATATTCCCCAGAACACTTTCCATCCTCCGCCCCCGGGGATCATTTTTTATCATACCCACACTCAGGTACGCGTGCTCACATTCACTTCTTATTGAATAACTGTTATATTTTCTTTATGTTCAGATATTGTTCACATTGGGTATTTGGTTTTCATGTGTGTAGGTACTTGGTCATCCTCCATCCATGCTACCCCTTTAGGTATATCATCGATACTGGCATACAATCATTCCCTTTCAATATCATTTGCATCTCCAGTAACACCCTTTGAAATTTACCTTTAGGGTCCATATATCCAGCTCTGTAGTACCGTCACCTCCATTGCATTTTGGTGTTGTCACCCGATAGCACTCTTCCCCACATGAGTTGTCCCATTCATAGTCCCCCTTGGCACTTCAACACTCATGCTTTTTTCACCCTCTAGGGCTGGGAGTCCCGTTAGTCTTACGCATTTTTTGAGAATCATCCACATACTCCTTTTCCTCATTTTGCTAACCTACCCAATGGAATCCCAAGATATCCCATCATGGTTCTCTCTTGACTACACTTCAGTAGTAGCATTCACCATCCATTTCCTCCACACTCAATTTTCCCATCTGCAAATTGTCCTCCGTTTCACTTCCCTAATACAGAAACCCACCTATGGGGCCCCCACCCTCCACCTGTTTCCCAAGCAACTTGTGCCATCATAGGCCAATCCATCTTACACTGGGGCACCCATTTCTGTATCTGCACAATTATCCCAACTTATTTTTTATTCTTTTGGTAATTGTATAAATCCTTTGTTTCCAGCATTTTACATAGATTTTTTGTCGTCGCCTTTGGCGACCTTCTTCCTTTTGGAAAAGCAACCCATGTCACCCTTGATTGGGGCATCCATTATATTCTACTCCTATTGATATCGTCCATAAACCTCGAGTATCTCACCATCTCTATACCCATGATCTCTGAGTTTATCCACTTTGTCACACCTCTGGCACCATCTAACCCACACCTAGTCATCCTGCTGACGTTAGGTCCAGTTTTATGGTTGTTGCCACACCCCCTTTATCCCCAACCAAGGGCAGTCTCGAGTATCACCATTCTCTGACTTCATCCATGTTAATCATCAGTTCTTGATCTCATCCAGTGGATTTCATGAAGCCCTCCGCTTCTTGGAGTCGCGTCTCCCTTTCTATCGACATTAGCACAGTTTCTAGATGGATGACAGTATCTTGACTCTCATTACCTTCACAATGAGGAGTCTCAGACGACACAGAGAGAACCATCATTGCTTTTTGTTGTTTTTGACCCCCATGACATTCGACTTCAACACTTTCTCATGTTGCAGTGGGTCTTACTTTGTGACTATTGCAATTGTTTTTTTATTTTCCGAAGACCTCTGAACATTGTTAGGCCATCAATGCCTACAAATCATCGACACTTCTTATAGGTGTCATCACCTCTTTTCGGAGTTTTTTCACCATCAGAATTGTCCTCTTCTATTATCAACCCGCCCCCGAGGGCGCTGCAGTCATCTCCACCAACACATAGCTTCAGTTATTGTATTACACCTTTTTTAGTTACATGACACGAGCATGGGGCATGCCCACCTAGTTTGTACACAGTTTTATTTTTTACACCTTGCGAAAGGTTTGGGTCCTGTAGGTTCCCTCTCCCTCCAATGGATCACTCTTGACACTCTCCTCATCTCTCTTTCTTACAATGGTACTCTCAATAGAAGAAAAAACGATGTATTTCGGCTATACATATGCTCCTAACCTCATACATCATGGGGAATCTGTTATCACTGAAATTTCGTCCACAAATGGTTACAAGAATCCAACATCTTCAAACAACTATTAGTTCACCCATGGACCAAAAATGACCAAAAATGAATTTCCAAAAGGCCCAAAACTATACAATCAACAATAAAATCAGCATGCGCTAAGACTACACAAGGAGCGCACGCACATGCGCCATTCCAAAATGTAGGAAAAAGCGCACATGTGCACGATGCGTGACTGTGGATGCAAAAAACTGTGCATCCCTCAAAATGATTCATTTATGATATTGGTCGGCCTCCCACCCACTTCTGGTTCAACTTCCAAGTCGATTTGACATCCAAATCTCGGTTGAATCCGGCTGGGTGGCTGGTCAAAGACCTAATGGTGCCCTAAATGGCCCCTTGTTCACGCTAAAAGATGGTTGAATAATGCCTCAAAGTTATGATATAAAAAGAGGCCATGGGTGCACTACATTTTCAAGGAATTCATTTGTATTGTTATGTTGTTGATATTCTCTTAGAGGGTCCTCTTTCCTCATCAAGAGCATGCTAGCACCATTTCAGTTAGCCATTCATATCACCTCTAGATTGGATGTGCTTTGGATTCTCTTCACCATTTCATTTTAGTTCCTCACTTGTAAGAAGAGCTCAATATTTGGGGTCCAAGAGGCCTCCCTTGGAGGAAGAGGGGACCCAAAGTCTCCATTTCTCTTTGGTTTTTTCTTTTCACTAATATAATCCTTTCCATTGGTGGCATGAGTCTTGTTTGTTTCTTGTTCTAATGTCCTTATGCACTATAGTTTAATTGATTTTATCCCTCTTAGTTTAATTCTTTGCTTATCTTTTATGCTTTACACTTCTAAATCTTTCCTCTAATGTTGTCTTGCCTAGTTGACCCAACTGGGCTTGTAAGCACCCCTATTTTTCTCATTTAGGTGACAAAAGAGGTGCAACACAAACTGAACAAGTCATGGGTGGAAATGGATAAAAATTAGAGGTTGTGGGTGCCCTTATGAATGGCCAACAAAAAATATATGACCCAACAAATAAATGTAGACTCCCACAAGGATGAAAAATGCCCAATAACAAGTGAAATTCACCCTGGAAAAAAATTAATCGCCCAACAACAATGGAATTTGTCCCAACAAACAAATGGCTGCCAAACAACAAAGGAATTCACCCCAACACAAAGGAATTCACCCCAACAAGAAAAAATGTGGCTCATGGAAGGGATAAACGATCTAGAAAATATTGAATATGTCCAACAAGAGAAAATTGTGCACGGGAACTTCAATACAACAACTAGACAAAAGAATTCTCCCCAGAGAGAGAGAATGATTCTGAAGAGAGAGAAAATCTGATTTAGTAATTTTTTCCAACGACTCTTTAATAAGGGGCATGGATTTGTCTTCATCTGGTTCAATTAATAGTACATGAAATATACTTGTTGTATTTGGTAGCCTCCATCACCAATGTGCTCCATAATACCTCACACAATAAAATAAATATGTCGTAAACAACTCCTCATCCTCTCAACAATTATAATCAAGATAAGAGTAGCCATTAAAAAAAAACAACAAGATGTGATTAAACATAATGGATAATTTAACCATACACAGAGTAACTAACTCAATGAGACAACATTTTTACCCTGGAACCCAATTGGGAAAACCAATGAATAGTTCTCAGTATTCTTCTTTCTTCAAGTTTGCAACTTTAGAATGCTCTCCTCTCCTCTTCTTTGGCCAAAATTTCCTTGAGTATGAGGAAGAGTGAAGAAATAGGGAGAGCTATGGGGTAAGGGAAGGCCAATAACCATGACTCTTCACTTCTTGTTCCTTAGCCTTCTCTCCTATCTATTTCCTTGTCCCTTTAATTATTTTCTTCAACTTTTGAGTTACATGCTCATGTGGATTATTCTATGTTAACTTGCATTGTTTTACGTGGATTTCATAATGTTGATTAATTGTCAATTTGTTTTGCAGGTACTGAGTCTTATCCATTCTTTAGTCCAAATTTATTTTGGATCACATATACTAACCCAAAATAAGCTACAACAGTTTGCCAACAACTTGGAAGGGACATGACTATCTATTTGTAGTAGTTGGCATATTCATCAAAATGTGTATTATGATGCCTTGTAAAAATATCATCAAAGGACAAGAAGAAGCAAGCATATTCTTTTAGCATATTTAGGTGTACTTTAGGATACCAAGGAGCATCATTTTATAAAAGGATACATAATTTCCTAGTTCCTTTTGGACTACACTTTGGGAGAAGATGGACATGAAGTTGAAGATATCTACAACATTCAATCCACAGATAGAGGGAAGATAAAAGTAGTCAACATGACATTGGTACATATTTTAGGGGGTTACAATTAGAAGCATCCAAATACCTAGGATGAAAATCTAATATACTTTTAACACTCTTATAGTAAATCAATCCATACTTCTACCAGAACAGACTTTGGTAAGTCCCCTTTTGAAACTTGCAATGGATATTTTCCACCTTCACCTTTGGATGTTGTTTTTATAAAACAAGGATGAGTGAGGAAATATATTACGAGAGAAGAATTGAAAGAAGAGAAATTTGTTGAAAAGACTAAGAAGATCCATTTGCAAGTGCATGAGATACTAAAGAAGTAACAAGAAAGGTACAATGCTCGACATGATCAACACATAATAGAAAAGTCATTAAAAGTGGGAGATAGAGTTTGGTTACAGATGAACAAGGAAAGACTACAGGGTCATGTTAATAATATCAAGGCTACGTGGTATGGACCTTTTAAGGTAGTGGGGAAGGTGTGTGATAACACCTATAGACTCAGTCTAACCCATACATGCACATTTACTTAGTAGTGATTGTGGATAATCTGAAACTCTATGAGCCTTCAATGTTGGATTAGGAAACTGAGTAGTTCCTACCTACCATGGAGGAATTATCACTAGAACCTCAAGAATATTTGGCAGAAGATAAAGTTTTGTAGAAGAATTCTAGAACTACTAGACATGGGAAGTATGAACTTTGACAAATTGGGTTGAAATGGAAACTTCTAGGCTAGGAAAAATTGTACTCCCGGGAGAAGGTAGAGGAAATATTTCCTCACCTCATTCAATAAAAGGTTTTGGGGACCAAAATCCTTGCTAAATGGGGAGGTATGATTCAGAATGGATCATTATATAATTTTTCATATTTGTTTGTAATTTTTGGGTGGAAAAATTGGAGGAATTGGCTTGCAGGGCCCATTTTATTGGTAGGTCATAGTTTGGAGATTTGGGGTCTGGAAAAACAAAAACCCATTGATATAGGTAATACTCAAGAAAAACAACTCCTTGATTAGAATCCTAAATAGTTATCACAACAACAGACTACACCACCCCCAACAGATTCATTAATCTTATTATGGAAGACTTGATAATTCTCAAACTAAGTAAAAATCAAGGAAAGGAGGTTGAAATGGAACTAGTTGTCAAACTTGGAAACCTAGAAAACATATTGTATTGGGATGAACAAAACATCCCCATCCTAGTAGAGGATGTGGTTGACCTAGAGCTTATTTCTTACAATAAAATAAGGCAAGCCATAGTAAAATAGGCACAAAAGATATCTGTATACAACAAAGGATAAAGTCATTGACACAAAGAAAACCAAACTAACTAACCTACTTTCTATTAGCAATTATATTTCTCATGCAACAATTGACAAGGTCGGGTAAAAAGTAGTTGATGTCCAAAATCTAGAGAAGAAAATCTCCTTACTTGAAAATCAAGTAAAGTAATATAAAACAACACAAATATTAATATCTAGTTTTGTGGAATAGGTATTAGAAGATCAAATTAATACTCAGATTTAAAAACACTTTTTCTCTAAGACATTTAAACTTCGGGAGTTAAGTATGCAATTATCAATTCTATATAAAAAAATCTAATTTGGAAGGAACAACAAGGGAAAGTTCAAGATCAATTGGACTTTATTAAACAAATACAAAAAATCAGGGGCAACGAGGATCATCAAATCAAAATTCTAAATAAATTTAAGTTGTATTAGTATAAATATGGGTGATACCTTCCTCATTTGACACACTCTCTCACTCTTATCTATAGTGCAAACTTGGTGGAGAGAGTTGCAGTTGCAATAGGAAATATGGCGCAAGTCTAGTTGGGGTTTATCTTATCTCTTGGTGATGCGTTGGTGAAGGCCAACTACCCTAGCGTTCTAGCTAGGGTTTGTTGCGGCATTTTTGGTGGTACACTTGGAGGCTAGACACCCTAGAGCTCTAGCTAGGGTGTATTGCATCTATGTTGCTGGATTCTTTCTTGTTGGTTCTCTCTAGTGGATAGAGCTTGTTCTTGGTTATTTTGTCTTGGAAAGGATATTCTCTATAATAAGGTTGTTGGGTTTTCTCCCCTTATGTAGAAGGGTTTCCCAAGATGTAATGTTATGCTTGGGGGTGGCATGCGTAGGTGCCTATGGTTTGGTGGTGATGGTGCAACATCCCCAATGGTGAAATGAGCATGCAAAAGAAGTTCAAATTCTATGGTAAATCTAATGTTAACGTAATCAACAAATTTTCAACACTATTTCAGAGCTTGGTTTACTTTAGAATAGTCTGATCGCTAGAAGGAAGATCATGAGATTTACCTTGCCATTGTATTTTGTCACTGCACCCCGTTGCAGTAACTTGCCATAGTATCTTGTCGTTGCACAATTTTATTTTTTCAAGCTCGTTGAGAACCTTTCCCTAGGTCGTTTGGCCTAATTACTTCACCAATAGGTGTGCCCTACCCTAGCGCATCATCAAATACCTTCATACTGCAAGTTGGAGCACTTTGAAGTTTTAGGTTTTGTCGTTGCTTGCCGCTACTAATGGTGACATTGCTTACTGATGTTTGTCACTGCTTACCATTGTTGTTGGAGGTATGTAATTATATATGTTTAAATTGTATCAATATCTTTATGGTGTTTGCAGGAGAAGGGATCTCTTTTCCAAGAAGAAATCATAGATCCAGAGGGATCTCAGCTCCAACACATCTAAAGGAACAACACACCCTCCAGGTTTGATTGTTTTGATATGTCTCTAGTTGTTATGGAATTATTGTGATCGTATGTTTCATCTTGATCTATTGAAATTATGGTCATTATACTAACCACTTAAATACTAGAGATTCACTTGTTGATCTCCCCTCGAGGAGATATTCTCATTTTGTTGTTTGTTTCGGGTAGGTTATCTTGTTAAATTCCATGGAGGTTGCCATGGAAATGTAGTTGTTCTTGTTTCTTGTTCTAGACAGGAGGCATGACACTAGTGATAGCTCTAAGAGGGAGCTATAGTGACATTTGCATAAGGAAGAATATTATATAGTCTCTAGTTTGATACATGAAGTAGTCTGACCAGAGAAGGAATTTGTATAGATTGATAGTTCGACCAGTTTAGGCCCTAGTGCATGATTTTATCAGTCTGAATGAGTTAGAGCATAGGAGACTTGCTCATTTGCATTATAGATCTATTCCCATTCTGAGGAAGATGGTGATGGGGCTTCCATAGCTCCGTGTTGAGCATCATGGAATTTGCAGAGGTTGTTCTCTTGGCACGAATGTCTGGGGATCTTTTTCGATCAGTGACAATAGATCCAAGGGGATCTTGGACTTTGTGCATTCATATTTGTGTGGACCTATGACAACTTATTTCTTGAGTGGATCTAGTCTCATGGATGAGACAATTGTAGTGACTATGACAAGTTGGTTACAGTGATAGGTTGGACACTTCAAGATATCTAGGTGTCCTGTTTACATTCACGTACCCAAGAAGAAAAGGATGAAGTTATACCTTTCAAACAAGAAGGGTACATTTGTTGGGTACATTGAATAGTATAATGAATATCAGATCTACATCCCAGTCAGAGATAGATTGAGGTGAGAAGAGATGTTTCCTTTGAGGAGGAGGTATCCTTCAGGAGATCTTGAGGATATCACATGCAACTGATAAGAGCATCGAGAAGCACAAAGTGAGGTTTGTGGCTAGAGGTTTCTCCCAGAAAGAGGGAGAATACTATGATGAGACATTTTCACCTGTTTCCAGATACACTTCCATCAGATCCATTATCTCTCTTGTAGCCTCTATGGGTTGGAGTCTTCACCAAATGGATGTGAAGACAACTTTTCTGAATGGAGTGATTGAAGAAGAAGTGTATACAGAGCAATCTCAAGGTTTTGAGGTTCACTCTAGAGAGTATCATGTTTGTAGATTAAAGAAGGGCTTGTATGGACTCAAGCAAGATCCAAGAGCTTGGTATGGTAAAATCGACAGTTATTTGACAAGACTTGGATTCTCCAAGAGTTATGTAGACCTGAACCTTTACTTCAAGGTTGTGAATGATGCACTTATGATTTTACTACTATATGTTGAGGAATTGTTTCTAACAAGTGCAGAACCTCTCATTCTTTAGTGTAAGAGGGAGATGACCTTTGAATGTGATATGAAGGATCTTGTTCTTATGCACTATTACTTGGGATTAGAAGTATGGCAGAAGCCCATAGAAATATTCCTTGGTCAAGGGAAGTATGTTGTGAAGATCCTTCAGAGATTTGGAATGATGGATTGTAAATCCATGGCCACTCCCATGGTGACAAACCTGAAGAAGTTGAGAGAATCATATTTTGTGCCAGTAGATGCGTCCACGTACCAGTAGTTGATTGGCTCACTGATGTATTTGATAAATACTAGGCCAAACATATGCTTTGATGTGAATACATTGAGCCAGTTCCAGGTGGAACTAAGACATGAGCATTGGATAGATGCAAAGCATATTCTAAGGTATCTACGTGGAATGTTGAACTATGGTTTGAGATATGTCTCAAACAGTGTTGTACATGTGCAGGGATATACAAATTCTGATTGGGCAAGGAGTGCATATGACAGAAAGAGAACTTTAGGTGTATGCTTCAGTTTGGGCTCTATTATGATATCTTGGACTAGTAGGAAGCAGAAGTCTGTTGCACTCAACACTGCAAAGGCATAGTATATTGCAACTTGTGAGGCTTGTACAAAAGCGGTGTGCCTTCGTAAGTTGTTTTTTGGACTATTTGATCAAGTGTTGAATTTTACCATGATATATTGTGATAATCAAAGATGTGTGAGGCTTTCAGAGAACCTGATGTTCCATGACAAGTCGAAGCACATTGAGATCAAATACTACTATCTATGTGACAGATTCCAGAAGGGAGAAGTGAATCTCCAATACATCTCCATTGATGAGTAGACAACTGACATTTTTTACGAAGCCTTTGTCCAAGACAAAGTTTGTACACTTCAGGGACAAGCTAGGGCTTGTGGAGATTGTCCCCTTGGGTGAGAGGGAGTATCGATGATTGAAATCATGGATAGTTAGTGTGATAATGGATGGTTAGTCCAAGATGTGCAGATTGGTGATGAACATTCTCATAATGAAGAATGGTCTAGGTTTGACATATTGTTGATGTACCATGGACAACCATTTTCTACGTGAAAATGGTCTAGGACAGTCATTCTTTTGGGGAATTTCCCAGTTAGAAAGAATGCTCTGTCTTCCTATGTCACATGTAGTGACTAGATTAGGGATATTGGTACAAGAAAGTCATTTTCCCTGCATCACAGATAGTGACCAGATTAGGGAAAATGGTCCAAGACATTCATTCTTCATGTGTCACAGATAATGACCAGATTAGGAAGAATGGTCCTTGTAGCCCATGGCGTGGCTTTCAACATTTGTGGAGACATGTTTTATTCTAGGTTACTTCATGATCCATATGATATAGGGTTACTCTATGATTCATATGGTTAGAAGAATGGTCTCAGTAGCCCATGACGTGGATTTCAGCATATGCGAGGACGATTATTCTTTCATCATCCATATGATAGAGAGTTACTCTATGACTCATATGGTTAGAAGAATGGTCTTGATGGTCATTAGTCACTCTGTTGAGTGTGTGACAATTGCGTATTATGCAGGGTTTAGTACATGACTTATTCAACATCATGCTTGGTTACTCAGCTTGAGTATGGATCTGTGGGATGGAGGGTTACTCCATGAGATGATCCAGATGATGATTATAAGTCATGTGTTATGACAAGTTGTTGCAGGTTATGTAGATGATGATATTTTGATGTAACCTTTCACTAGATAGTCTTTTCAACTTGAGTATAGATTAGCTAGTTGTTATGAATACCTCCCTAGTTAAGAGGGAGTGTTGAAATTGTAATGATCCGCCGGATCTTTTAATGACTTATGGTTGAGTTTTAATTTTGCATGCATTAATTAACCATTTGAGAAACTTAGTGAAGAATGAGGAAAGAAGAGGAATTATGACAGCCATATACACATTTGCAGATCTGAAATGAAATAAAAGACAACAAACCATAACACGCAGATTGATAACGGAGTTCGACACAACTTTGCCTACGTCTCCGGGCCTTTTCTCTGTGGGGGAGGCTTCTTTATTTTTGTTCAAAAGCTCAAAAGTACATCGCTGAAATGCCAAATGGATACAAGACTGATCTGGTCATGTTCTTCCAGATCTCTAGAACCATGCAAAGAAAATGGCACACAAAACGGACGTCCGGAGCTCCCATAAATAGTTCGACAGCGTCTCCTCCTCAAAAGCTTCTCTGCCTCAAAATGGCTTTGGCTTGGCTTCTCCTCAGCATAATTCTGCTCTGAATGCCCTCCTATGCTATCCCCTAGCCTCAAACAGGCCTTGGTTATATAGCTGGGAATTTGGTTGCTCATCTCCAACTTCCTCCTAAAAATTAGGCTCCAAAAATGCCCAATAACTCCCAAAAATGGAGTAAATACATTAAAAAAAACTTAATTAATAATTAAAACTCAAAATTAGTTACAAAAAACCCACTTTATAGTTATATAAGGCATAAGCCCCCTTCGTCCGCACGCGCACCCCTTTCTCGGTCGTATGGGGGGCCATATGGCCGAGCGCTATGTGTTGGCCCCCTTTGGCGCTACCCCCCTCGATCGTGTGGCCTATTCATAGGCCCACGGGCCATCCATTATAACACCCCCCGCGCATAATGGTAGAGTATGATGGTGGTCATATGTTTCAAATGGCGCGCGACCAAGGGCTGGGGCTAAGCCCCGGCCCAGTCGCAGCCCAAACCATACCACTAACCAACTTAAATATAATTCGTATCACATATATGTTAAGTAACATACAATGGCGCGTTGGCAAGTCGGAATTTGCAAAGGCTTTGGCATAGGGGTAGGTCATCGGTTCGAATCTGGTCGACTACAAAAACTTTTGATTAACAAACCAAAACCAAATAGACCAATACCGGGGTGCCATGTGGTAGCCCACGATTGGGCCACGTGGCACCCAATCATTGCCAAGAAAAATGCCACGTGTCGACATCTGATTCGACAGCTGCCAACCAATAATTGCTTGCCACATCACCACCTGACACGTCATCTTCCGTACGCCATTTCATTCGACACGTAGGCTGCTAACGTCATCCCGTGCCACGTGTCACCCTTACAGTGGTGACACGTGTCACCTCAGGATAGGTCCAGCCGTGCACCCAAATGTCCAAATCTGCCTGCCATGTGTCATCACTCGGAGCTGCCACGTGTTTCCTGTACGGACCTGCCACATCATATGTATGTACCTGCCATGTCAGTGTACGGACATGCCATGTCAGGGTCTGTACGGACTGTACGGACTGCACAGTCAACAATTTTTTTTTTTTTGCCTGTTTGCCTCATCGGACAGAACTTGATATCTTCTCCATACGGAGCCCGTTTGACAAAGTAAATATACCACCGGAATCAGGAAGATGAGACGGATGCAATGGCACTAGTTTCGTCGCATTCTGAGCACTTTCATTTTTGAGCATTTTTCAAGCCCTGTCGGGCTTCTAGATCCGATTTCGGATCACACCTCCCCACAATAAGACCTTTTGGTCCCCAAAAGGTTACTGACCAGTCAACAAGCTCGGG
>JASDQU010243886.1:29806-49440 GCA_032191745.1 Picea mariana
GGGGGGCGATCATTTTTAAAATATTGGCACTCAACAACAAGAGCATCTAATAGACCCATTAAGGGCACATCATGTCACTTCAAGGAATAGAACCTGGGTGGGGAGGGAAACAATCCTCTGCATAAACCACTCGAGCTAAACCAAATTGAAAATAATCAATAAATTGTGCAAGTAATAACTTTTAAATAATATTAGTTGATTTTATTTACATGTCTATCGATTTCAGTGAAGAAAGGTTGTGTTTGCCGCAAGCTTTTTCTGTGTTCAACCACGACATCATATCCTTTTTCGAAAGAAAGCATGAGGTCTTTTAGTGTTGGAGCTTCTTTGAACTCCGAGGCCTAAAATTTTGCATAGAAACATGAATTTTTCTTCTTCTGTGCAATTAATTTAAAATTGTTAACAATATATTATTTGGATGCAATTGATTTTTTTGTACTTACAATTCTTGTGCACAGTTTCGAGTAACCACCCGGGCCAAGTTTTTGCTGCCCATGTTTTTGTATCTCGACTGTGGTGGCTTTGGATGTGTTTGGGAGCCTGTATTGAAAAGTTTCAAAAACATAATTAGATGTCGCAGTGACGATAAAGCATCATAATTACATTATTATAAGTGTTGCATACCTTCCTGATCCGGGTGGTGTATTTCCTTGTTTTCAGAGCGTCTTCTCCTTTGAATAATCAATTAGGTCCTTCTACTCCCTCTCTGGAATCATTGGAGGACGCTCACACTTAGGTTTATTTTGTAGATGAACCCTATATTGGTCCCGCAAATGTTTTAAATGTTCACCTACTTTTGAGGTGACTCGAGATTTCTTGAAGGTGCCCTCACCGGACACACCAACCAACTTGTTAATGAATTGATATTTTAAATTGGAACTTTGGAGATTCCACCTTGTGTGTATGGTTGCCCCAAACATATCCAAAGTCAACTCAATCATGCATTTATAAAAAATATTGTTTCCTGCAAAACAATATTATCGTTAGTTTAAAATAATCGCACATTATACGAAAATTTCAATTAGATTGTACATAATAATTAAAAGACTTAATTCTTAAATACATGGAAGCCTTTGTATTTTCATGGGGATCATGTCATCATCTACCAAAAATGTAACCGATAGTGTTCCCGTTCTAGTGACATGGGAAGATCCAGAAAAGCATGCTTCAATATTTCCAATGCCAACTTCTGCATCCACTAGATCCCCTTCACATTCTTAAGTGTGAGGGGGTGCACTATCGACATTGACACTGGTGGGTGTATCGATATGGTTGCTAGTATGATGCAGTGTCGGTGTACCAACGACACTGGTACCAACACCGGGCTTTGCATGCACATACTCATGATCCATTACCTACAAAAACTCATGTAAAAATAATGAGTTTTTTATAAAAGACTTGTATGAGTATAAAAATTAAAATCCTAAATAAATAAATGGGATAATTAAATATGTTTCTTACCCCATATTGGTGAATTTGATGCACCAGGAATTGTATTCTTTAATCTTTCTCCAATGTTCGTGATTCAATCATAATCAAAGAAGTGAGTTCCATGTTTAATTTTTTAACAAGCTTCTTTGTTGTTTTCATAGGGGTGGTATTGGAATAAATTTCTTCTTTAGTAAGGTATTCCTCGTGAGGAGGTGTGGAATGTGCTAAGGTTGTTTCCTTCCCCTTGTCACCCTGGGACAATGTATGGAAAATAAATTTAGTTCATGAATATTAGGCATGGGACAAAAACATGGCATGCTAAAAACATCAAAGTAAAGAGTGACCAAAGAACATAAGGAGTGATTTGTGTGGACATTGCAGTGACTTAGAAAATGCGTGACAATATATTATAGTCAATGATAATCATAAAATATAAGTCATTGATTACAGGTTGGTTAAAATAGTATACGTATTGCCCCCACAATAACAATGTGTGTATCTATTCTATTCAAATTGTAATCAATCATGATCAACTCCTCCCTTCGAGCTATTGATTTTATTGCACATACGAATACACGATTTCCATCACGCCCCTCAAATACACAATTGGGTTGCTTATTGGAGGTCGTGGATCATGTTCTTTTTTATAAACCCTACAATATTCCCCGTTGTTTTTGGCCTTCCATCAATCTACATAGATTCCCCTTTATGTTTATCATTGTCTTTTAGCTGTATATAATTTGCTGCCACGCCATATCTCCACATAATTTTTTTATATTGGACTAGCCATATCCAATCTCTGTAGATGTAATAGGTTCCAACATACTCTATCAATTTAGTTATTCCGTCGTAACAGACCTTTATGCTATCCATGGAAAATATCCCCAAACCATGTAATGACGATGGAGAAATGCGGTATATCCTTTCATTGATGCAAATATTGATGTTTATTTGAGGAATATCCTTGGGTACCCATCATTTAACTAGATGTTTGTACCCCAAGGGAACCTCCATATCATCTATTCTCTCATCATCATAAGACTGTGACCCCCCTTTAGCAAGAAAACTCAATAGACGCAAGAACATGCATCTATCGAATTTTATTCTTATCTTCTCACCTCTAGTTGATCTCTTCCTATTAGACCTACTAGTTGTCTCTCTTTAGAGATCTATTATGCTTGAACTTTTGTCACTCGACGAAGAAAGATCTGAAAAACACATGTTTGTTTGTATGTCTTATAACACTCCATCAAATGACACAAGCAATTAGCGAGTATCAAATGCTGAAAAAATAGTCTTTTAGCAAAACACCAGGCTCAAGAAGCAAATTAGTATCCACTAACAGAGGGAATCATGAAATTCATTTGATGTTTATTCGTCCATTTAGAGTGGAAACAAGGCATATCATGGCATATTACCTTGCCAATTAGGGAATATTTGTATTCCAATACCACATCATAATTGTATAGGAAGCCATTGGAATTCCCCCTGGACTAGTTAATACAACGTGGAGGCTTCTTCAATGGAAAATTATTCATGTTGTTTAGTAAAAATGACTAAGGTCATTTGACACATTCAAGGGACATGGGATATCACTTCATGACAATGATTTTCGGTGAATCTATCTCACCCTAGCTTAGTGCACTTCAATTCTGGAAATAGTCACCCACTATGGAGGTTTCTGCTAAGGTCGAAGCTTGGATTGCTTACCTAGGTTGCCGAAGAGAACTGAGGGAGGGACGAGCCTGCTACTAATTGGTGGACTATGCATGGGAGGGAATATTGGGAAAAATATAGCACTCACTATTTGTATTTGGTTTCAATGCTTACTTGTCTTCTTGAGGTGCCAAGGTCAATGCCAAAACAATGGACTACAACAATGTCCATGGTAGAAACTTTAAACTTTTTCATGCAACACCTTGATATCATTCAATGTCATTCAAATGAAGTTGATAGGAAATTCATGACATCGTCTTGACAACTTGGCTGGACCAATGCTATAATGGCTTCCTCTGATCATTCTTTGTTTCTGCGGGTTCCTTGGAAAATCTATATTTCTCCTTTAACATGATAGGGCCAAGGGCTAGGTCCATGGTCTAACACACAATTCGTTTTGGCCCGAGGCTTACTTCCTTCAGCATACAATTGAGTGATGTGACCCTGTTCTAATCCCACACCCAAATCTTGGTCATAGATCCACAATCCTAGGCACATATCTTTATCCATTGAACAATCCAATGGAAGGACAATCCAACAATTGTGTTTTAATCAACCGTTGTGATTAATGGTTCGCGCGTCTCCAACACGGTGGCATTTTAGCATCTTGTCCACTACACGTGTTAATCATGGAATGACACATCTCCAAATCAACCAATGGTATAGATCTAAAGCGTGACCTCTCCATAAATTTAACGATCAAGCAAATTCAATATGCGCTATGGATCTCCATGATTGGATCTTCTCTTGTCTCTAATAGACGGTGTTGATTTCAATTTGTCTACTTGGTCAATGAGAATTAAGGATCATTGATCTAAATATGATCAACGATCGATGGTTGATATCGATACCTCATTCTCCTCTTGGATGAATATGATCCGACGAGCCCAATGCCTTCGCTCTAGATCTGATGGCCGAGAACTAAAGGTCCTATACAATACACATTCTCACAATTTCTTTATAAAATTAAAAAGAATCCAATTCCTCGTTGTAAATATGACATTCTCCATCATATAGGTTTTATTATATTGTTTTTTCAAGTTCTAATTATGTGTTATAATGTGGTAGGGAACATGATATATACACCATAGATTTGAAAGGAGCAGGTGATCGACAACATTCATGTTTGAATGTAAATGGGATTTAATAGAGTTACTCCCAAGCAAGGTGATTTCACCAAGCAATACCGCCAAAGCAAAGTGTCAGGACGATAGACCACCTTGTTGACTTAACAAACTACTCTCAATACCATTTTATCATCCCGCACAATGCATTTAGTGAAACTACTCACCATTGTCGAAAAAAACACTGGTTTTTAGGTAAATAATCACGTTTCCAATTAAATATTTGTAATTTGTCTCGATTTTATCTTAATTAATCATGTTTGTAAATAGTTTAATAAAACAAAATGCCCGAAAAATCCTTTTTCATTTTTTTTCTTATCCATATTTGACTGTTACTGTTAAGAGAACGTGTAATCTTCGTCAGAGAACAATATTATCACTAATTTCACCGGTAAACCTACAATTCGTGACAGTCAAATATTTCGGGTAAGATCATATATATCTTTGTTATTTCTTGATTAGGAAAATGTCAAAGCTTACAAAAGCAAATCAATCCAAAACCCTACCGAATGCAAAAGTCTTTTTAGATGATAGAGATGCCCAGATATTCGATCATAAGGTCTCATTTTATTTATTTGAACTACATAAATTGGCCCAGACTAGATATACAAAATTGAATGATTTTTTCAATGCTTGGGGTTCGAACTTGGCCCGATTTCTTGTCCCACGAGTGTATAATTTCCCTGAATTTTTGCATTGGTGTGCACATAGATACATTGCTTCTACCAGAAGCATCGAAAATAAGTATGGAACATTATTGTTCAATATTAAGCCTAAATCTATTTCGCAGATGCTTAGGATTTCTAATTCAACGATGGTCAAGTTATTAATGAAGAAACCCTAGTAGTCAATTTCAAAAAATTAGGTGTATAGGAACATAATTCTTTTATCCAATCTTTGATGAAAGATAACACGAGTATCTTCCATGAACATGAGACCTACCAAACCAGTGTATTTGTCCCAGATGTCTAGGAAATCATATGTATGATATGCTCAGTTTTAGGGTATGACTTTGATGAGACTATTGATATGATTATACTAGGATTTCTCAGAGCAATTTTCCCTCCTACTACCCAAGTAATGGTCAAATTCTACATTGCACAATTCATATCAGAATCCATTCATGAGAAACTTAAGAATTTTACTCTAAATAAATCTCTTCGTTTCCAATAATATTTAGTTCACTTACTTCTTTTTTCAAAGACTACAAAATTTTCGGAGTTTGTACTTGGAAACTGAAAAATGAGTTTGGGGATCTTGCTTCAGTTATTAACTGGACTCCTATAGTCAGAATTAAGCCTAAAAAATGAGGGTTTATCTCTTTATATAAACTCTTTCATGTCTATAGTTTATAATCTTATGCATGAACAGAGTCCCCCCAGGATTTTCCTAGAGATTAAAATCCTATTACATGAATCTGCAAAGACCCAATTAGGAGATTGGTTTATTTACAAAGATTATACATAAATAAGGATGTATGGTGCATAGCTAAAACCTTTTAAGTTGCCAAGTTTCTTAATCGTGAGAACTTTTGCTTTAGAATTCATAAGACAAAGTCCTAATGTGGACCTAATGTGGATGAAGTTCATTTTATTCTCGAACAAAAAAAAAAAAAAAACTAATTTTAAGCTAAAAAGGGAGATTGAACCTTTCATTGTGCATACCAGGTCAACTTTACAGGTGGTGGAAACAATGCTACAAGAATTGGGTTTTGATCAATGAACAACTTGGCAATATGACCCCTTAGGGGTTATAAGCAACATAAGATTGGAGCTTCGTATCACAACATATGAACATCAAAGCAAACCAGATCTTGATTAGATTAAGAATCTTTATTGTTGGGATGAAGTACAAAGTTTTCTTCAAGGTTAGAAACATAAATAAATTCAGTCAACTCATGGAGAAAATATTGAGACACCCCAGCAACATGAGAAAACATTGAAAAGAAGTCTGAATCAACAATTCCAAGATGATTTGGGACCAGAGAAGGAGAAATCAAATAAAATTTCATGTTGTCATAGATGATGTTTCAGAGAAAGAATCTCAAATTGAAGCAGAGACATTGATAAATTCTCAGAAGGAAGCTGCATATTCAATTGATACTCTTCCATCAATATTCAGGATCCCCTTCACATTATTAAGTGTGAGAGGGTATACTACCGGCATCGACACTGGTGGGTGTATCAGTATGGATACTAGTATGATGTGGTGTAGGTGTACAAACGAATTTGGTACCAACACCGGGCTCTGCATGCACATACTCATGATCCATTACCTACAAAAAATCCTGTAAAAATAATGATTTTTTTATAAAATACTTGTATGAGTATAAAAATTAAAATCCTAAATAAATAAATGGGATAATTAAATATGTTTCTTACCCCATATTGGTGAATTTGATGCACCAGGAATTTTATTCTTTCATCTTTCTCTTGTGTCTTTGATTCAATCATAATCAAAGAAGTGAGTTCCATGTTTAATTTTTTAACAATCTTCTTTGTTGTTTCCATAGGGGTGGTAAAGGAATAAATTTCTTCTTCAGTAAGGTCTTCCTCATGAGGAGGTGTGGAATGTGCTAAGGTTGTTTCCTTCCCCTTGTCACCTTGGGACAATGTATGCAAAACAAATTTAGTTCAGGAATATTAGGCATGGGACAAAAACATGGCATGCTAAAAACATCAAAGTAAAGAGTGACTAAAGAACATAAGGAGTGATTTGTGTGGACATTACAGTGACTTAGAACATGCGTGACAATATATTACAGTAAATGATAATCATAAAATATAAGTCATTGATTACAGGTTGGGTAAAATAGTATACGTACTGCCCCCATAATAACAATGTGTGTATCTATTATATTCAAATTGTAATCAATCATGATTGGTGGACTATGCATGGGAGGGCATATTGGGAACACTCTAGCACACACTATTTGTATTTGGTTTCAATGCTTACTTGTCTTCTTGAGGTGCCAAGGTCAATGCCAAAACAATGGACTACAACATTGTCCATGGTAGAAACTTTAAAATTTGTCAGACAACACCTTGATATCATTCAATGTTGTTCAAATGAAGTTCATAGGAACTTTATGACATCATCTTGACAACTTGGCTGGACCAATGCTACAATGGATTCCTCTGATCAGACTTTATTTCTGCGGGTTCCTTGGAAAATCTCTATTTCTCCTTTAACATGATAGGACCAAGGGCTAGGTCCATGGCCTAACATACAATTAATTTTGGCCTAAGGCTTACTTCCTTCAACATACAATCGAGTGATGTGACCCTGTTCTAATCCCACACCCAAATCCTAGTCGTAGATCCACAATCCTAGGTGTATATCTTTATCCATTGAACATTCCAATGGAAGGACGATCCAACGATTGTGCTTTAATCAGCCGTTGTGATTAATGGTTCACGCGTCTCCAACATGGTGGCATGTTAGCGACTTGTCCACTACGCGTGTTAATCCTGGAATGTCACATTGCCAAGTCAACCAATGGTCTAGATCTAAAGCGTGACCTCTCCAGAAATTTAACGAGCAAGCAACTTCAATATGCGCTATGGATCTCCGTGATTGGATCTTCTCTTGTCTCTAATAGACGGTGTTGATTTCAATTTGTCTACTCGTTCAATGAGAATTAAGTATCATTGATCTAAATATGATCAATGATTGATGGTTGATATCGATACCTCATTCTCCTCCTGGATGTATATGATCCAACGAGCCCAATGTCTTCGCTCTAGATTTGACGGTCAAGGACTAAAGGTCCTGTAGAATACACATTCTCACAATTTCTTTATAAAATTAAAAAGAATCCAATTCCTCGCTGTAAATATGACATTCTCCATCATATAGGTTTTATTATATTGTTTTCTCAAGTTCTAATTATGTGTTATAATGTGGTAGGACACATGAGATATACACCATAGATATGAAAGGAGCGGATAATCGACAACATTTGTGTTTCAACTTAAATGGGATTTAATAGAGTTACTCCCACGCGAGGTGATTTCACCAAGCAATACCGCCAGAGCAAAGTGTCAGGATGATAGACCACCTCATGACTTAACAAACTGCTCTCAATACCATTTTATCATTGCGCACAATGCATTTAGTGAAACTACTCACCATTGTTGAAAAAAAACATTGGTTTTTAGGTAAATAATCACGTTTCCATTTAAATATTTGTAATTTGTCTCGATTTTATCTTAATTAATCATGTTTATAAATAGTTTAATAAAACAAAATGCCCGAAAAAGCCTTTTTCATTTTTTTTCTTATCCATATTCGACTGTTACTGTTACGAGAACGTGGAATCTTCGTCAGAGAACAATATTATCGCTAATTTTATCTGTAAACCTACAATTCGTTGCAATCAAATATTTCGGGTAAGATCATAGATACCTTTGTTATTTCTTGATTAGGAAAATGTCAAATCTTACAAAAGAAAATCAACCCAAAACCCTATTGAATGCATAAGTCTTTTTAGATGATAGAGACTTCAATCCTAAGGCCTCATTTGATTAATTTGAATTGTAGAAATTCTAATACAAATTATGTATTGCCTGTATTCTCCTGATCTAACAATTATATGCCACTGTTAAATACATAATCGCTTCTACAAATATTCTTGTGGAATTTAAAACACGATCACGAATTGCAATATCAAGAAGAAAGATCAATCACACATAACACAGATGTTTTACCGGGAAAGGATAAAGCTAAAAACCCCACTATCTTATATTATGTATATATCATGTATCATGAAACAATCTCATACAAAACTCTAATCCAAGAGCTCTTAGTACAATATACAATCATCTCACACTGTCATACAAAAATTGGCAAATGCATGTGCCAATTTACTGCCTCCAGACAACCTGCCTCCTCTGTGCAATCCCTGCTAATGGAAATCCATGCAATTAATGAATCCCTCTTGCCTAGGCTGCGCATTCCTCACGGGCACATCCAATATGTGTGGTTGCATGAGTTCACTCACTAATGTCACAATTGATAGTCAAACTATCCCTCTCACCCGTTATCTCAACTGGGTCTCCACTGGATTTGACATGCATGTAGTTAACAATGGTAAATATTCAATTGCATGTGAGATCACTGATTGTGAATTAATTAATAATTAATTCACTGATCTCTCACTAGTGTAAGTTCATTTACAACTAGTACAATTGAGCTTAACTCACTTAACTGAGTTAAACTACTTCACAAATCACATAACTACACATCTAACTCTGTTACAATTTTGAATCACTCAGTTACAACTAATTCGACTTGCATGTCCCAACAGTCAACCTTTGAACTCAAATTTCCTATAGCTAACTGATTTTCCACTTCAGATAACTATTTCCAAGTGCTCATTGAGAATATATTAATATTTATTGTCCAACTATTATTAAGGGATAATAATAGTCGACATACATCTATAAATAGAATTTGCTCACCATCTATAAATAGAAATCATTTATAAATGGAATTTGCTCATCATCTAAAAATAGGCTTCCACCCAAAAAATAGCATGAGGCTCCATCCTAGTGTAGGTGCATAATTTTCACTAGGATCTTCTTGTTGAATCTCAACACCCCTTCTCAACAAGAAAGGGATTATCCTTCACTCCGATCATGTATCTATGGTATTTGAATTTTCTCCTGGTGAGTGCCTTCATCAGAATGTATGCATCTTGATCTTCCATAGGAATGTACTAAAGCAATATGATCTTCCACTGCACACAATATCTGATATGATGATACAGGATATCTATATGCTTAGATCTATCATGAAACATAGGATTAATCGAGAGTTTAATGCAACTCTGATTATCACAACGAATTACTGTCAGATCTAAATGAGAACCAAATGAACCAACCAAGATCTTTCTCATCCAGATAGCCTCACATACAGATTGACTCACTGCCATGTATTCCACTTCTATTGAACTGAGTTCCATAGATCTCTTCTTCCTATAGTACCAAGAAACATCTGTAGATCTGATACTAAAGATCCCCCCCGATGTGCTCTTTCTGTTCATTGGGATACCCGCCCAATCTGCATCCATGAAGCCATGCAACTTCACCTCATCCGTCTTTCTGTACCATAAGCCATACTCAGATGTGCCCCTCAGGTATCTCGGGACATGCTTACTCGCCTTCAAAAAGAGCTGGGTGGGCTTAACCATCGCTTGACTCAATTGGTTAACCGCATAGCAAATGTCTGGTCTCGTGTTCACTAGATACATTAGCGAACCCACTAACTATCAATAGACAGTAGCATCCACTACCTCTCCAGAAGTAACATCCTCTTTCTTCTAGTTTACTGGAAGAGGAGTATCCATGGGTTTGCAACTCTCCATGTGAAACTTACCCAGTATCTCCCTTGCATACTTTCCTTGAGACACAAAAATTTCACCATATTGCTGCATATTTCCAATCCTAGGAAATAATGAAGAAGGCCCATATCCTTCATCTCGAACTCCTTTGCAAGGTCCTCCTTGCATGAGTGTATCAACTGCTCATCACCAGTCAGTATTAAATCATCAACATAAGGAACAATGATTAAAATACTACCCTTGTAGATCCATCTCGAACCTACCACTGATTTTTCAACCGGTCTTGGGACAATTTCCCATGCACTATTTTTGACAATGAAGTCATACTCCTCCACCATTGCATCAACCCAAGTGGGATCCTACACTTCTTCCTGAAAGGAATATGGTTCAATCACAATACATTTTCTCATGAGATCCATGTATCCAGTAAATCTATCAGGATATTGTCTCTATCTACACTGTGAAGTAGGGGCTCCTACATTCTGTGCAACATCTAGTCTCAATCTATCCGCTTCCGTGGTGCGGTTTCTGCCATTTCTGATGGATGGATCTACATGAGTGGCTTCCTCCACTCCATGAACCTCATCACATGGCTGATCCACATCTTTAGGCTCATCTTTGGGAACCAACAGTTCCTCCTCTACATGCAATTCTAGCTCCCTCTCAAGGGACAAACACATGGCTTTCCCCTCATCAAATTTTATATCCCGTCGCATAACAATCATCTTACTGTTAGGAAAATACACATGATAATTATGGGGTGTTTCCATGTACCCCACAAATATCCCAACTTCAACAGTCAGCTCCAGCTTCTTCCTGGCATTCTTGGTCACATGCACATAAACAAATGAGCCAAAAATCTTAAAATGAGAAACATCAGGTTTCTTACCAGTGAAAGCTTCTTCAGGTGTACTCATGCCAAGTACTCTATGAGGACAATGATTTTGCACATAAACCACAGTGGTGCATGCTTCCGCCCACAAATGCATTGGTAGGCCCTGATCATGCAACATCACTCGTGCTGCACCCACGATCATTCTGTTCTTCCTCTCCGCGACCCCATTTTTCTATGGGTTATGAGGCACTATGAGTTCTCTTTGAATTTCTTCTTTGCTGCAGATGTATTTGAATTCGTTAAAGATGTATTCTCCACCATTATCGTTTCTCAGAGCCTTCACTTGATTCCCCGACTCTTTCTCCACCAATGATTTAAACTCACAGAACTTTGAGAATGTTTGATCCTTCTTCTGCATGAACAAGATCCAGCATTTACGAGAAAATTCATCAATAAAAATAACATAATACTTATGTTTTGTTGTTGAAGCAACCGAGAATGGTCCACACACATTTGTGTGAATTCTCTCTAAGATCACCGAAGCATGGTTCTCATTTTCATGAAAGGTGGACTTTACATACTTCCCCATGGTGCAACCCTTGCACTGATCTAATTGAGAAAGTTTTCCCATTGGAAGTCCAGTAGATATTTGCTTCATGATTTTCAAGGCTCCATGATGAATATGGCTCAATCGCCTATGCCATAATTCACCCTCATCCCAGCTCACAACTTTTCTGCCTTGCCCATCATGGCAGCGCAACCATCTATCTCCAGCTTGTAGAGATTCTTAACTCAAATCCCTATATTCTTGACTTGACCCATTGTTGTATGTCACAGGAAGGATTTTCCATCGCTGAAAAGAACATCATAGCCTCTTTCCTCCAACATTGCGACCGAGACCAAGTTTTTCTTCAGACCTAGAGCATGCATAACATATTTCAATTGAAATGGTTTACCTGACTCCCTCTGAAATGTAATGATACCAATTCCGGTTTCACTGTATCGTCCATGTTTTCCCATCTCTATATGCATTTTGAGATATCTCTCCTTCAAGTCACTGAAAATATACTTCTCTCCCGTCATGTGGAAGGAAGCACCACTATCCAAATACCACACCGATCCCAATGCACTTGACGCCATGCATAAGATCAAGGAGAAATCAAGTTCAAATTGCGATATAAGGGCCTCACTAGTTGCATCTCCAACACCCTTCTTGTTCTTCTTCTTCTGCGAACAATTAGTAGAGAGATGCCCATGTTCGTGATAGTGAAAACACTTTACTTTGGACAAATCCATCTTCTTGCCTTTAGACTCAGATTTTGAATGGAATTTATTCCCCTTCCCTTTCCTTTCCTTGGAAACCAAAGAACAATCCTCTTCATCATCATGCTTTGATGAAGAGCCATCTCCGGTGTTCTGCCTGAACTCCTCCTGCACTAGATCCAACCATAGTCATTCTCAATCTGGCAATTTTTCCCTTCCATTGACATAGTCTTGATAACTGTGCCAACTCTTGGGAATTCCTAGGAGAGCCAAGCTCACCAAATCATCATCAACAACTATTATTACCACACTCCCCAACTCATCCTGATATTGGACAAACTTTGTGAGATATTTTGGAATAGAGTTGCCCTTCTCCATCTTGATCTTCCTGAGTTTATCTTTGAGCACCAATTTCCTATGGTCGTTGTTGTTTTGCAATAGATCCATCAAAGTATTCCACATTGCATATGGTGTGACTTTCCCATGGAGGCTTGAGACAATGTGGTCTCGTACTCCCTCCAACAGGATCCTCCTCGCCTTTTCCACTTTCTTTTTCCATGCATCAAGATTTGCAGCGTCTGCAACATCTAGCTTAGTAACATCTTTGTCAATGAATTCCTTCAAGACATTGTCTTCGAGTATTGCCTCCATCCTATCCTTCCAAGAAATGTAGTTCGAGCTTCCCTCGAGTGCATACTCTAACCTCAAGCCATTGAAATCCATTTCGATCTTGAATCAGCTGTAGCACCAAGAAAGTCTTTATGCAAATTCTAATTATATCCAATCACAAACTCAACTTCTGCAATCTTATGCGCTTTTTTAAATACATAATCACTTCTACAAATATTCTCGTGGAATTTAAAACACTATCGCCAATTACATATCAAGAAGAAATATCAATCACACATAACACATATGTTTTACTGGGAAAGCGTAAAGCTAAAAACCCCAGTATTATATATTATGTATCATGGATCATGAAACAATCTCATACAAAACTCTAATCCAAGAGATCTCAGTACAATATACAATCGTCTCACACTGTCATACAAAAATTGGCAAATGCATGTGCCAATTTACTGCCTCTAGACAACCCGCCTCCTCTGTGCAATCCCTGTTAATGGAAATCCCTGCAATGATTGAATCCCTCTTTCCTAGGACTTGAATTCATCATGGGCACATCCACTATGTGTGTGGTTGCATGAGTGCACTCACTAATGTCACAATTGATATTCAAACTGTCCCTTTCACCTGTTATCTCAACTGGGTCTCCACTGGATCTGACATGCATGTAGTTAACAGTGGTAAATCTTCAGTGGCATGTGAGATCACTGATTGTGAATTAATTAATAATTAATTCACTGATATCTCACTAGTGTAAGTTCAGTTACAACTAGTACAACTGAGCTTAACTCACTTAACTGAGTTAAACTACTTCACAACTCACATAACTACACATCCAACTTTGTTACAACTTCGAATCACTCAGTTACAACTAATTCAACTTGCATGTCCCACCAATCAACCTTTGAACTCAAATTTCCTATAGCTAACTGATTTGCCACTTAAGTTAACTATTTCCAAGTGCTCATTGAGAATATATTAATATTTATTTTCCAACTATTATTAAGGGATAATAATAGTCGACATACATCTATAAATAGAATTTTCTCACCATCTATAAATAGACATCATCTATAAATAGAATTTGCTCATCATCTAAAAATAGACTTCCACCTAAAAAATAGCCCGAGGCTCCATCCTAGTGTAGGTGCATAATTTTCACTAGGATCTTCTTGTTGAATATCAACATGAACTACATAAATTGGCCCAGACTAGGTATACAAATTTGAATTATTTTTTCAATGCTCGGGGTTCGAACTTGGCCCGATTTCTTGTCCCACAAGTGTATGATTTCCCTGAATTTGTGCATTGGTGTGCACAGAGATACATTGCTTCTACTAGAAGCATTGAAACTAAGTATGGAACATTATTGTTCAATATTAAGCCTAAATCTATTTCAAAGATTCTTAGGATTTCTAATTCAACGATGGTCAAGTTATTAATGAATAAATCCTAGCAATCAATTTCAGAAAATTAGGTGTATAGGAACATCATTATTTTATCCAATCTTTGATGAAAGATAACATGAGTATCTTCCATGAACATGAGACTTACCAAACCAGTGTATTTGTCCCAAATGTATAGGAAATCATATGTATGAGATGCTCAGTTTTAGGGTATGACTCTGATGTGACTATTGATATGATTATTCTAGGATTTCTCAGAGCAATTTTCCCTCCTACTACCCAAGTAATGGTCAAATTCTACATTGCACAATTCATATCAGAATCCATTCATGAGCAACTTAAGAATTTTACTCTAAATAAATCTCTTTGTTTCCGATAATATTTAGTTCACTTACTTCTTTTTTCAGAGACTACCAAATTTTCAGAGTTTGTAATTGGAAACTGAAAATGAGGTTGGGGATCTTGCTTCAATTATTAACTGGACTCCTATATTCTAAATTAATCCTAAAAAATGAGGGTTTCTCTCTTTATATAAAATCCTTCATGTTTATAGTTTATAATCTTATGCATGAACAAAGTCCCCCCAGGATTTTCCCAGAGATTAAAATCCTATTACATGAATTTATAGAGACCCAATTAGGATATTGGTTTATTTCCAAAGATTATACATAAATAAGGATGTATGGTGCATATCTCAAACCTTTTAAGTTTCCAAGTTTCTTAACCATGATAATTTTTTCTTTAGAATTCATAAGGCAAAGTCCTAATGTGGATGAAGTTCATTTTATTTCCAAAAAAAAAAAAAAACTAATTTTAAGCCAAAAAGGGAGATTGGACCTTTCATTGTGCATACCAGGTCAACTTTACAGGTGGTGGAAACAATGCTACAAGAATTGGGTTTTGATCAAGGAACAACTTGGCAATATGACCCTTTAGGGGTTATAAACAACATAATATTGAAGCTTCATATAACAACATATGAACATCAAAGAAAACTTGATCTTGAGTAGATTAAGAATCTTTATTCTTGGGATGAAGTACAAATTTTTCTTCAGGGTTAGAAACACAAAGAAATTCAGTCAACTCATGGAGAAAATATTGAGACACCTCAGCAAAATGAGAAAACATTGAAAAGAAGTCTAAATCAACAATTCCAAGATGATTTGGGACCAGAGAAGGAGCAATCAAATAAGAAGCTAAAATTTCATGTTGTCATAGATGATGTTTCAGAGCAAGAATCTCAAACTGAAGAAGAGACACTGATAAATTCTCAAAAGGAAGCTGCATATTCAATTGACACTCTTCCATCAATATTCACGAATCCACGAGAAGAAGGGTCAGTAGATATCAAGCCACAAGGCATGTTTTCCAATTTTGAGGATATGAGAAACAAAAATGAATAGATCGAAGAACTTTTGAACCAAAAATTGAACCAAGATGCTTCAGATACAAGATTGTTATCAGGAATAGATTTTGAAAAAGGAAGGTTGAATTTGGCAATTTTAGAATCAGTTGGTACAAGTATTCAAGGACAAAACAATTGTAAGGAAACTATTTTTTTTTAATCTTGATGATATTCCTTTACCAGATAAAATGGGCTTACATAATCAGACAGGTGAGATGGTCACTAGAGATATTATGAAGAATACTCTTAGCTTGCAAATATTGGAGAAATTGAATAGTTAGCTTAAACAACAATTGAAGTAGGAACACAAAATCTCAAGAGTGAAGCAGATGAGAGTAGAACCTATTCAGAACCTATTCAAAATATGGTGCTACAAATGAAGAACCTATTCAAAATATGGTAAGTGCCAAGGATAATGAAATTGCTATCTTAAAAAATTAATTAAAGTTGTCTAATGTGGATCATGTGAAAAATCTAGAGCTTTTAGCTATCCAAAAGGAGAAATAGAAGTTGATTGAAGTTATAGAAAAACTAAATGAACAAAATATCTCCCTACATCAGCAAATTCAAGTGTTAAAATAGGGCATTCCCTCATCATCTTCAAGAAGCACATTAACGAAAACTTATACGATCTAGTTAAGGAACTAACTGATTTGAATGCTAAAGAAATTGAAATAGAAGAATATAGAAGAAGCATTTCAAGTTATGAAACTGAAATTAATATTTTTAAAGATCATATTGGAGAGAAGGAAAAGCAATTGAAGAAAGTACAAGGGAAAAAGCAAAGTTGCAAGAATAATTTGATACATTGAAAGGTAAACTTTCTGCTAAATCTCATTTGATGGGGGAAATACACTTAATTTGGGATAAAATTATAGAGAAAATAAATAAAATGTGGAAAATATTTATAGTTATGGAAGAAGAGGCTTCCTTGGTCAGAAAAGTTGAAAATGAGGTTGAATTTGCAGAACAAGAATTAGGGAATAGGCCTCAGAGTGTTAGAAACATTATAAAAGTGCTTAAATACAAAACAAAAGAAGAATTAAATCAAATTGGGGTTAAAGACATAATGAATACAATCATGGAAGTTGAAAAGGTCCTTAGTAAAATGAGCTTAATTCAACAAGGTCAAAGCAAACTTGTTCACCTCCAAAGAAATGTACAATGGTATAAATCTCACTACAAAAAGATGGTAGACATGGGATTACCTGAGTACTATGGTAAAAGGGGTAATTTTATTCCTTTACAAGAATATCAACATGTATTTATTTCAGTAAGGGAAAATTCAAATAAGTTTAAAGGAACCACATGGATGTTAAAAGGACAAACTATTGTTTAGCTTTTAGATGATGACTTCTTTTTACTAAGTCATTTAAGGAACTTGTTTAAAACTTCCCCAACATTTGAAGCATGTACTGAGCTGGAGAAAGCATATAGAAGGATGATATCATGAAAATATCCTTCAAATCAGGAATGGGAGCATCTTTCACAACTACAACTTCAGTGATCTGGTTAACAATTTGGAGCAAAATCAAGGATTCCATATCTATTCCTAGGATTTTGGGATTTCATTTGTCTATTTTTGTAATTTTGACCTAAGAATAGGGAAGTTGTAACCAATTTGGGGATTTTCGGGCCAACATTGTAGTTGTGACATTCGAATAAGAAAAAGTTTTTTCTACAAAATACGAGAAATTCTAAGTTTTTATTTATCAAGTCCTGTTTCCTTGTGTAATTTGTTTCACATGTTATCACCTATACTACAATTGCCTATAGAACCATTTATGTTGGAAGATCTATATTTCAGTGCAACATCTACTATAAAGACATAAAATCTATGGTCATGGTACAATATTTCCTCTAGTTTACTGTGAGTGAACTAAGACCTGTATTATGATTTTATTTAGTTGATATTTATATATATGTGATCCATGATATGAATGATTTTTATGTTTTTCTTCTATTAAAGTAAGAATTCAGATTTATCTGGGTTGAATACCCAATTTCTTGCTTTGATTTTGTCGTCTCAAAATTCTACCATTTGTATCTGATATTTTAAAATTGATTTGATAAACGAATTCATGCTTCTCTTTTTTTGTTCATAAATTGTTAAATTGTTTGAAGGAATTGTGGTAAAAAAGAATCAATTTATCAAATATATTTATTTGTGAGATGCTCTAACATTGCTTGTTGAGCCACAAGCAATAATCAAGAACAACATGAGGCAAGAAAAGATCTGAAAAATGAAAATTCATCTTGGTGAAAACCTATACATGAACCATGATGTAGAACACTGGTGAAAAATAGTGATGGATCCAATGCCCCGATGAAAATAAAATAAAAAAATGAAAAATAATTGACCTTTTTCATTTTTTTATGTATACAAATCACCTGGAAATAATCCTACATCAACTTAGGAAAATCATCTTTCAATTCAAGCTCAAAGGATCTCCACATGCAATCAAAACTTTAGTCAAGAATATGTATTCAATTTTACTCCATGGTTCCATTTTTTCATACATCAAGTTTCAAAATTTATCAAATTTTGAAGGGCTAAGTGTTACTCTTTAGATTGCATCAACCACCATCAAACACACTATTGGATGAACAATGAAAACAACAATCTACATTGACTAGCATATTGCATCATCTACAACAATTATGAACATAACAACATGAGAAAATAACATATTTCCAATTAAGTTTTCTCTACATATGTCTAAGTCAACTATCAAAAGGGGCATTTTCATTCAAGAGAAACTTATTTCCATAAATCAAAATGTGCATAAAGTCATTATTTTCAAAGCAATATCAATAAGACCACAAGAAGTAGAGATATTAGATATCAAACTTACATAGATTCCAAGATTACATTGTTCATCCGCAATTAATGGTCGGTAAGTTTACAAGTGCATACCTCTCAATACATTTCAATACTACAAAGTAGGCAAGGAAACAAAGCATGTTGGCAACAAAAAAATCAGACTTAAAAACTTCTTAAAGAAGAACATTCCCATCTAACCTTTATGAACTTTATAAGAATCTTACTCTCTAAGCCCTTGATTACAAATTAGATGAAGATAAGGTTCAAAAATTCAAAATGAGGCATGAAAAACAAATTTGAGGGTTATAAAGGACAAAGAGATAAGACAAACCTATACAAGTCTCGAGTTCAAAATAGTGATATTTAATACAAGCCATCTTCAAAATTCAAAAAATATTTTCCGAATC
The DNA here is from genome assembly GCA_032191745.1 of Picea mariana. Taxonomy (NCBI): domain Eukaryota; kingdom Viridiplantae; phylum Streptophyta; class Pinopsida; order Pinales; family Pinaceae; genus Picea; species Picea mariana. The sequence continues at coordinate 49,185 of JASDQU010243886.1, forward strand.
ACCACTATAGGTTCTAGTGAAAGAATTGACACCTTGGAAGCCTCCATTTATAATATGGTAGAATTATCTAAATAGATGTCGAATTTGAAGCCTTCATCCAAGTATATGCTCTTTGTATTAAAGAATAATGGCACACATTTCTACATGTTTAATTTTCCACAAATTTCTGAAACTTGTTACACATCTTATTTTCCACATATATGACACACACACACATGAGAGAGTGAGAGAGAGAGGTGTTAATAAGTGGTGATAA